>JACEVL010001155.1:0-35743 GCA_020284085.1 Aporrectodea caliginosa
TACTAGTCCATAGCTATACTATTACTATTACCATTACCATTATTATTATCATTATTATTATTAGTATTATATATGTGTTTATATATATATGTATAATTTCTCGTCATGATAGAAGCGAGTGCATTGACCCGTGGCAGCAGCTGCGGATGGTATTGCCTCAGCAGAGCCCACGATCTGCCAGTGATCGCAAGAGAGAAACGATGCTTCTTCCCACTCGTCTTCCACTTTCCTCTCTCCAACTCATCCATCTCCATCCGTTCGAAGGCCACCTGCTGAAAATCAAACAGAACAACTGAGTATAATGGATGAACAGATTTAACTACAACTACAATAAAACAGAAATTGATCAGAAGAGGATCGAAAGTGTCAATTAGATGATCAGAGGAAGATCGAATACTTACTTTTCTTTGCAGCTGGTTCGTTTCACTTCCGGGTTGTTCAAGGGGGCACCAGAAGACGTGCGAGGGACTTTCAGCATCTGCTGTTGAGACGGAGACCATGATCACGTGATCGTCATCTTCCAACATCCTGCATCCACGAGCGACGCTTAACGCTGTCAACATGTTGTCACCTGTCACATGTCGACACGCATACACATCGGCGGTTGTCACATAAGATTGTCGCGTTTAAACCATGTGTGAGACATACATAAAAATAAAGAGAGACCAAGGCAAATGAAACACAGAGAGACAGAGACAGAGAGAGACAGAGAGAGAGACAAAGATGGTTGCCTACCGGTTACCATGGCAATGCGGATGTTCGCTTCGTGGAGTTGAACGATGGCAGGCGTTGTTTCAATTTTCAGTCGATTCTCAAGAACCAAAAGACCGAGAAAGAAGAACTCTCTCTCCACTTCTTCCCTTAACACGACGACAATCACACAAGTCCATCAGATGATCACCACACATACGCACAGCCACAGCCACAGACAAACAGACACACAGACAGACACACAGACAGACAGTGTAATGTTGCTTGGTTTTTACAGCAGCGTATTTGTTGCAATGGATGCTGCTAAGTTGCCATGGTTACCTTGTTATCTTTTGAATACCGGTCAAGACGTCATCGATGCATTCATCTGTGACGTCATCGTAGAGAACTTTGGTTGCCATAGCGATCACTCTGAAGCCCTGCCTCGTGTAGCTCATCAGAACGTCGTCGAAATCAGAGGGAACTGAAACATACACAATGAAACCGTCAGTCAGGCAGATGGACAGACGGACAAAGAGACACAGACAGTTACAGGCAGACAGAGAAAGACACAGACAGGCATAGGAAGATACACGCAGACGCTGACAGAGAGCCGTATACGACAGTAAACTGAACGCAATTGTAACGAAGCTACAAAATTTAATTTAATTAGTTGCATTGAAAGATCGGTGGCGCCTTCGTAGCGGCGATTCTCTGTACTAATATCTCGAGCTCGGTGCTCTTAGTTCGTTTGCCTCGTGTGTCGCCGATCGATGAAAACGCGTGCGATAGAAATGATCGCATCGAATACTTCAGACCCTAACCGACCCTCACGACGCAACGTTATATAGTCCATAGTAATTATAGTCCATGACGGTTACGTCGTTGTTACGCGTCGTGACGGTCGGTTAGGGTCAAGGTTACGGTTAGTGTCGTCCATGTTTTCTAATGACGAGATTGTCATTGGTTGACCTGCAATATTAGGGCGTGTCAATTTGAGGGTAAAATTAATTTTTTTCCAATTTTTAAAGTCTTGGGTCTTAAAAATATGTATTTGGGTGTGAGGAATTCAAATCTGCCATTATTTTTGAGATCAGACAACATCTAGCTTGGTAAATCTCTGTTTGATTACAAGGCATATAAACTGCTCTCGAAAAACCAAAGAATTCAAATTTTACCTTCGTAAAATGTCAGGTAACGCTATTAAAATTTTAGTTTCTCTGCATGAGACACACCCTAAAAAGCGTACGACATTACCTTGTAATCATAAAGCAACATTAGAAAGTGATGACATTAGTTAATAAGAAATTTAAGCATCAAGTTTCTTCAAGTCTTGCTTTGATTCGTTCTTGGTCATCAGCCACCGACTTGCTACTTGGCCTCTGATGTAGCCCTCACGTTTCTCATGTGTATTCAACCTTCCTGCTGATTCTGTGACTTCTTTCACGCACTTATGTATAGACTTAGCATGACAAGGCCACTGTGGAACTTGCATGGATTCGTCAATCAACTTCTTTAGTCCCACTGTAGTAAGTCTTCATGTCAAGGGAGGTTCATATTCTCTGTCAGATCAGTCTATCATCTCCAACAGCGACGAAGCACTCAGTGAAATAAAAGGCTCTCCAGTTGAGAATTTGGTGAATGAAGATCCAATTTCAAGTTCTGTAGCAGTTTCTAGCATCTTATCAATGCTACCTGTCTTGTTGTTAGACAAGATCTTCCCATCGAGTGCTGTGATCAAGTGTCGCAGGAGTAACTCGTTGGTGTGGAGGGCACAAACCAACCACATCAGATTATGACCAAGCTTAACCTCTACCCAGTGCATGGAAGCTCTACCCAGTGCATGGAACCACCCCCAACCGGTGTTACCATTTGTAGAATCACCTCCAATGACCTGTATTCTTATCAGTGCCCTTCTTCTTCGTGAAATCTACAAGATTATTAGCAATAGCTTTAACTGGCTTTTTCTCATTGAGCCTTTCTCCGGAGCAAAGTGGTAAAGATATCTTCCACCTAGCTCAATGCACACAGAAGAATGCTGCTCTGTGATGATGTTGGTCAACTGCTGATCTGAATTGTCTGCTTTCAGTATGACTTTAGTTGTATCTTCACGGTCGTCAAAAAGATGTAGTCAATTTCACCCTTCTGACAAAGACCATCAAATTCGTGAACCCGGGATTTAATCATTATTTTCCTTGGGCCCTCTTGACTTTATTGCCCATAGGAGCAACCTAATTGAAAGTGGTAGAGAGTTGTTGCCCTATGAACTGCCAACTCTGCGAGACATTATGAGATATGGGATACTGCTAAGAACACAAAGTGGCGAGGATGTCAGAAACTACTCAGCAGACAGTCTTGCAAAGGACATTTACCCAAAAGTGCTTGAAAAGTGGGAACTGGCAAAGATCTCTTTTTTCGCCTCATTGTAAGTTCACAAATGAGAATCTTAAAGAAGATCTAAGATAGCTGGGAGCAGGCCAATGACATATCACTTAGTAGAGGAAAGCCAGATGTCAAAACTTGACAAACTTTTTGACCTCCTCAATTATTGCAGGTGCAACATTTTTCTTTCCTGCAAATTAGGCTACCCTGCAGATGCTGGTTGCAGGAAGGAGGCCCACATGAACTGTGCATACATGCCTTAGGAGATGAAGATCCCTATGACAGAACTTGCTATCATTAAAGGTCAGAGAGAAAAGACTAGTTCTATTGGACCACATCAGGTTGACTTACTAGATTGCCAGAGCATAACAGACAGGTTAAAAAGGCGGTAGCGGCACAAGACGAGAGAACAGAGCTTGCTGAATATAAGCAAAGAATTAAGCAGGATGCTTAAATGCCATCAAATGAAATAATATTATCTGATTATGAAAATGAAGAATAAATAGCTGATGCCCAAGATGGAAATGATGGATGCTATGAATTGGTATTAGGAAAACCAAGTATGCCTTCCACGTCTAATGAAAAGACAGAGTACAACATATTAGAAATGCATAATGCTGCTATGCAGAGCACCAGATATGGTGTTGGCCTGCGTGCCACAGCTGCTGCCATCACCACAGCCGCCTGTATGAATGAAGACAAGAGACTTGTAGTTTATCTTTTCTTATCTTTTTAGAAGCCATTGTGGGCAATTTTCCCACTAATTAGGATGGAAGTAGCAGCAGCACTGACGGACAAATAATTTTCCAGACACTGATGACGATCCTTCAACCTCCGAAAGAAGCAAATACAGCTATTGCACGACATTATTCATTCATTCATTCATTCATTCGTTCTGGAGATTTATATAGCGCCCCTTCAAGAAATCTACTCAGAAGCGCAATATTAGTGAATTATATAAAGGGCCTATATTTGTGTGTGTGCGCAATTGTAATATATAGTTTAATAAATAAATAATAAAAATAATATTAGTATATTATATAACTGCAAGTATCTGGCAATCATCTCCAATGATTTTTATGCAATTTTACAAAATATTTTTCCACAAAAAACTTTTAATCAGACAAGTTAAGAATTATTGGAAATTCACAAAAAACGTTAAAAAAGTAAATATTTCAACATGTTATTTACCAAGCAAAACTAAATAATATTAATTTTACAAAAATATCTTTTTACTTACTAAGTCATGTCACAACTTTTTAGCACTAGTCATTTTTGGAATTTGAAAGTTGACAAAATCGACACGCCCTACTGCAATATACACGGGCTATATATACTGGAAGTGTTTGATTATGACGTATTTTTTCATATCTCTTCATAAAGAAGACTTCCGGCCATAACACACGAAACGGTCAATCACTCCCTAAACTTCGTTGACCCTTACACAGGAGCACAATGCCAATACACAAAGAATTGAGAGGTCTTGGAAGGCGGCAAACTGAGAATCTTGACGATTAAAAGAACGCTTTCGATAACATCCTGCTTCGCCTGTGTCCGTAGCATATGGGGCAGGTTCAGTAATGGATGAAATGCTTAATCGGTTGGACGTTATACTCAGCGCCCGTTAGACAAACAATCACAAGCAAGCTCAATGCAATCGCAAGTAGGTGTCCTTCAGTCGAACTTACAATCACAAGTAGGTGAGGTAATGAACCGCTTAGAAAGATTGGAAGCTTCGCCAAAACCAGAATTCGCTGTAAGGCAGGATTCGAACACTGATTGCAGTGTAGTGGATGCGGTTGCTGCCTATGCGGTAGCCGCGACCTTCTATTCGCGCCATGGTCTAGGGGAAAGAAAAGGAAAATCCTGCGATTTTGAGACGAAGTGCGCGTCTATTAGACATACCTCGTTTATGTTACCGAGAGGGCGATAATAATCGATGGAATTGGCCACACGAGTTGGGCTAGGATCTGAACTTTGGCTGGGATGCAGAGTTTCTAGCTCGGGCATCGCCTACTGCCCTATAGCGAAGCGAACCGCCCTTGGTGATAGACCATTGGAGCAGGCGCCAAAGAATTGGATGGAAAAGGGGTTCTTACCCGACTCCTTCACGGACAGCGATGCCATCATTTCCGGTGATCCTTTGGCAAAGACGCGGAACTGATGAGCGCCATCTGATGACGACGACGACGACTGTCTTCTCTGTCGGGTGATGACTGACATTCGCTGGAGTCTGGAGCTGAACGTGAACTGCTTTATGATTCCAATTTCATCGTCAGTTGACATCAAAGACGTTGGAGACAATGGAAGAAGACTCTGCAACCGACAGAAAGACAGACAAATAGACAGACAGACGGGAGGGACCGGCAGGAAGGAGAGAGAAAGACAGAAAGACAGAGACAGACAGACAAATAAACAGACGACCATCAGTTACTAGATAATCAAATGAAGAAGCAATCGGTGTCCTTCATCTGTGACATTGAGATCGTCCTCGTCATTGATCCCAATTCATTCCAGTCAACCAGTTGCTGGTATCCAATAGCCATAGGTCAACCAGTTGCTGGTATCCAATAGCCATAGGTCAACCAGTTGCTGGTATCCAATAGCCATAGGTTGCGATTTGTGTACCACAAAAGTAGTTAGAGCTTCATTGTCTTATAAGTTGTAAGTGGTTCTACCTGTTTTCTGTCTCCGTTAAGAGTTGTTGTCTTGCGGTGAACGATGGTTGATGCTCTAAGATGATGTCCAGCCGCATCAACCTCTTCCAGAACCTAGAAATCAGAGAAACAGTCGCAGCTCATCATCATCAGCATCATCATTTCCAATCATTGTCTTCATCATCATCGTGGCAAAATCTCGTAATCACGAGTGATCATGAGAATCCGATTTCCGGTCATTAGGTCTCAAGGATGATCTCGCCTGGTTCCATTCCTAGGAATCGTTCTCTGAGCTTTTGCCTAGATGCGACCATTGACAGATAATAATGTCTTCTGCATTGCAAAAATTGCGCTATAGAAGTTTCATGATTAGATCAGATGAGATTAGAGGGTGGGTGGGTGAGTGGTTGGGTGGGTGGGATCGTGTGAGCGATCGGAGGACGTCTTTCCATCCTTATGTGTCTACCCAGTCGGTGAACTGGAACATCTTGAGGTCGAGTGGATCTCCACAGAGGTCGTTGTTGACGATGGCCAGGGAGTGGCAGGTTGCCATGGCAGCCAACACTTGAGGCGCCAGGTGATGTCTCTCTTCGACGCTCGAGATCTCTTCTCTGTCGAAACTGAATGAAAGAGAAACACAAATGGACGTCATCAGAGGCTGCAACGAGAATACTACGAAGGATACAAAATCCACAACGACATCGTACAGGAAGAATACGGAGACTTATACGGAGACAGAGAGAGACAGACAGAGAGACTGGATCAGAGGAGGAAATTGTGATTGTTGAGAAAAAATGAAACACAATGAGGTCAAATGAAATGAACATCTGCTATTTCGCGAATTAAATGGAAAAAACTGAAAGAACCAGAAACAAACGAAATAGAAGAATAATTTCCGGTCAACGGAAGAAACCCTCAGTGATCTATCATCCATCTCTCCTACACTGCTTTCACTCCCTATCCATCCATCCATGCTTCCTTCTCTCCTACGCTCCCTCCTTTCCTCCTTAATCCATATCCATCATTCCATGCCCCCTTCCATTGTAGGCTCCCTTCTTTCCTCCTCATCCATCAATCCATGCCTCTTTCCATCCCTTCATATCCATCCATCCAAGCCTTCTTCCATCCTACGCTTCCTCCTTATCCATCCATCCATCCATGCCTCCCTCCATCCAAAGCTCCCTCCTTCCCTCCTTAATCCTTATCCATCCAACGCTTCCTACTCCCCTCCATATCCATCCATCTATGCCTCCTTCCATTCTTAGCTTCCTCCTTCCCTTCTTATCCACCATCCATCCATGCCTCCTTCCCTCCAGTGCTTCCTCTTTCCCTCCTTATTCCTTTACCATCCATGCCTCCTTACATCTTACGCTCCCTCCATCCCTCCTTATCCATCCATCTGTGCCTCCTTCCATCCTACGCTCCCTCCTTTCCTCTTATCCATCCATCCATCCATGCCTTCTTCCATCCTACGCTCCTTCCTTCCCTCCTTCCCGTCCTTATCCATCCATCCATGCCTCCTTCCATCCTACGCACCCTTCTTTCCTCTTATCCATCCATCCATGCCTTCTTCCATCCTACGCTCCCTCCTTTCCTTCTTATCCATCCATCCATGCCTCCTTCCATCCTACGCTCCCTCCTTTCCTCTTATCCATCCATCCATGCCTCCTTCCATCCTACGCACCCTTCTTTCCTCTTATCCATCCATCCATGCCTCCTTCCATCCTACGCTCCCTTCTTTCCTCTTATCCATCCATCCATGCCTCCTTCCATCCTACGCACCCTTCTTTCCTCTTATCCATCCATCCATGCCTGCTTCCCTCCTACGCTTTCTCCATCCCTCCTTATCCTATCCATCCATCCATGTCTCCTTCCATCTTACGCTCCCTAATCCCCTCCTGTCTTCCCTGCCTATCTCCCTGTTCTGCATGTATACCTGGCATTGACTGACTGTCGAATGGATTGTACGTCGAGTCCGTCTTCCGTCAGAGTTCCCGTTTTGTCGAAGCAGAAGCAGTTGATGCTTCCGCAGACGTTGATCGTGTTTGGACTGATGCAGAAGATGCGAGACCGACGAAGACGGAACTGAGCGAAGACGATGCCAGCCGTCATGGCAGCTGGAAGAGCTGGAGATATGACGATCGTCACAACATCAAGCGTTCTCACCACGATATCCTTCGTTTCACCGCCACTCAACACCTGGAGTAAGACGCAGCGAATCACGGATACGTAAGTAATTAGTAAGTAAATCCTTTATTGCACCAATTGCTAACCGCATTTTGGTTTACATTCTACAATGGCTTATAATCACAAATGTTACATTTTAATTTCTAGTGTTTTTCAAACTGTGCAGTGTACAGTGCTTTGGTCAAGAGTAAAGCATCCTAATAATAAATGTTTTACGTTCCAGACTGTCAGCGGCGGGTAAACTTATAACTCTGTTATGGGCACGAGGACGATTAGAGTATATAGCTGCTTTTCCGGGGGTAATAGTCCATGTAGTACATGAGCAGAGTCGTCAATTATGGCCGAGAAGAGACGGGAATCTACGCTCTGACATAGCTGTTCGAAGCTTTTATAGGAATCTGGAAGAAAGTCCACCCGAACCAGTCGTCTTATTATAGCCTGGAGTCGAAGCCGCCCCTCCTGTCCAACGAACCCCACGAGACAGGAGGCGCAAGCAACATCCGTGCAACAACTGTAGTTGCACTGATGACGTCTTTTAGCTCTGGACCTGACAAACCATGGGTAACCAAGACACGGAGAACGTACATTGATTGTCTGGCCTTGATGATAACGTTGTTAGCATGTAAGTCGAAACCAAGTTGTTCTGATAGCATGACCCATAATATTTTCAAGTTTTCCACTCTGGTAAGTCCTGGTCTGGCATTGGGTGCATCATTGCCCAGCTTTTTCCTTTGGCGTCGGACAATTTTAGCGTGATTCACGGAATTTTAGCGTGTATCTGACGAAAAGCCGAGACATGGGTGCATCATTGCCCAGCTTTGTCCTTTGGCGTCGGACAATTTTAGTCTATCTCTGACTTCACCAGATGAATGGGAAACAGAGAGAGGGAAGGATGGCAAGAAAAGAGAGAGAAAACGAGAGGAAGACGTGAGGAAGAGTGAAAGTAGGACGGGAACGAAGGAAGGATGGAAAGACGGAATAAATTGAAAGAATTAAGAAGAACAGGATGGAAGAATAAAGGATAGCAGGAAGGAAGGAAGGAAGGAAGGAAGGAAGGAAGAAAGAAAGGAAGGAAGAAGGAAGGAAGGAAGGAAGGAAGAAAGGAAGGAAGGAAGGAAGGAATGAAGGAAGGAAGGAAGGAAGGAAGGAAGGAATGAAGAAAGGAAGAAAGGATGGATGGAAGAAAGGAGGGAAGGAACTCATGGATGGATGGATGGATGGATGGATGGATGGATGGATGGATGGATGGATGGATGGATGGATGGATGGATGGATGGATGGATGGATGGATGGATGGATGGATGGATGGATGGATGGATGGATGGATGGATGGATGGATGGATGGATGGATGGATGGATGGATGGATGGATGGATGGATCTGATGGATGGATGGACAGACGGAAGGGCGGAAGGACGGATGGACGGACGGACGGACGGACGGATGGATGGATGGATGTATGCATGGATGGATGGACAGACGGACGGAAGGACGGAAGGACGGATGGACGGATGGACGGACGGACGGACGGACGGACGGATGGATGGATGGATGGATGGATGGATGGATGGATGGATGGATGGATGGATGGATGGATGGATGGATGGATGGACAGACGGACGGAAGGACGGATGGATGGAAGGACGGATGGATGGATGGATGGATGGATGGATGGATGGATGGATGGATGGATGGATGGATGGATGGATGGACGGATGGATGGATGGATGGATGGATGGATGGATGGATGGATGGATGGATGGATGGATGGATGGATGGAAGAAGGAAAGAAAGAGTAGACAACGTATAATGGTGACTTCTATTCTGATCAGCTGTGTTGCCAAAAAGGACACATTGGACGGATTTTTGAATCTGTTAAAACGGTGAGAAAACAATGGTTGACTGATTTAAAAGATTTATACGATGTTGCGATTATTTCTACCTTCATGTTACTTCTTGTTCTGTTTAGGCTCTGAGAGAGAGACATAGCTAGGCGGATAGACGAACAGAAAGACACAGACAGACAGACATATAGAATATAGATAGACAAACAGAGACAGAGAGAGAGAGCGTAGAGAGATTTATATTGCGCCGATGTACTTTGATGACAATTGTGTAGATCATTCCGACGAAAGCCATGGCGACGAGGAAGGCGACGTACTTGTAGCTGTCTCTCGTGAACTTAAAGTCCAACGGTTTAGGAAAGAGAATCGATCGAACGAGTTCACCCTTGGCCGTCGAAAACCCTGCAACAACGAAAACACCAGAAACGAAACGTGTGTACACACTGTTAGTTGGTCTAAGAGAGACCAAAGAAGCAGGGCAAGAGGAAGAAATGGAGAAAGAGGAGGATGAGGAGGGGTAAACGAATCAGGAGACGGATAAAGTGAGGAATTTTAAGTAGCTGCTGTGACCTCGATTAGGTGTCCAACTTGGAGTAACAATGGTCATTATTTTACGCATGCTACCTCTGAAAGAGTAACAGTCAGAAAGATGGAGCAAAACATTCGGACATATAGATACACAGAAAGAAAGAGACAGAGACAGACAGAGAGACAGAGAGACAGAGACAGAGAGACAGAGACAGACAGACAGAGAGACAGAGAGATAGACAGACAGAGACAGACAGAGACAGACAAACAGAGACAGACAGAGAGAACAGAGAGACAGAGAGGCAGAGACAGAGAGGCAGAGACAGAGAGACAGAGACAGAGACAGAGACAGAGAGATAGACAGACAGAGACAGACAGAGACAGACAGAGACAGACAGACAGACAGAGAGACATACAGTGAGACAGAGAGACAGAGACAGACAGACAGAGACAGACATACAGAGAGAGACAGAGAGAGACAGAGAGACAGAGTGAGAAACAGAGAGGGAGACAGAGAGACAGACAGACAGACAGACAGAGAGACAGAGAGGGAGACAGAGACCGGTGCGGTAGACGACAGCCTTTGCTGGACTTCGTCCGTCTTCTGCTGATCGCATCTGGATGACGTTTGTTCCGGAGAAGAGAACGTGTCTCGAATGTTCCTTTATGTCAAAGATGGAATCGTCAGCGGAAACAGGAACCTTAGACACTGGAACACTTTCACCTGACAAGAAGAAGAAGAAGCAGAAGCAGAATTATTACTATAACTATTACTATTATTATTTTTATTATTATTATTATATTATTCTATATTATATTATTATTACAAGAAGAATAAGCAGAAGCAGAATTTCTATCATCATTATTACTATTTTTTTTCGCCCGAGGTAGAAAAGATCCCTCAGGCTCTAAGAAACTAAACTACTGTGTCAAAGGTTCTCGTCCCCATCGTGCTGGTAATTATATTATTATTATTATTATTATTATTATTATTATTTTTTGCCCCGAGGTATACAGGATCCCTCAGGGACTTAGATATTACTAGCTAATGTAATTTGTCTATCATTATTATTTGTCTATTATTATTATTATTATTATTATTATTATTATTATTATTATTATTATTATTATTATTATTATAATAATTATTATTATTACTATTAAGCATTTATGGAGCCGCACTATCTAATGACGAATCATTAATCGGTAATCCCGTAGTTTAGGTTGCTAAATTATTCTAATGTCTTCAATGCCGTATTTGACGTTGGTAAGTAAGCACTCTAACTATGTCTATCATAACTATAATCAATCCCGCTTCCATTTCATCGAGAATTTTTTAATCAATCCAGCTTCCATTTAATGACAAAAATGACCCAACTTCTATTTAACTAGAAAAATATTTTTCATCAATGGAACTTTTATGTAAGCAAAGAACTTTTTCCATGGGTCCAGCTTCGACTTACAGAAACAATTATTTTCATTATTCCAGCTTCTATTGCATCAAAAACTAAGTTTCATCAATCCAGCTTCTATTTACGGTCAAAAATTATTTCCATCGATCCAACTTCTATTTAAAGACAGAAATAGTTTCATCAATCCCACTTCGAGTTATTGAAACAATGTTTTTCCTTAATCCAGCTTCCATTGCAACTTGACGATATAAAATAATTTAGCAACCTAAACTACGGGTTTACCTCATTAATCAATGGTGTTGAGTAATAATTATTGTGAGACTTGCTAAAGGTCCCTGCACAGTGACCGTCTGAGGGGAGAAGAAGGATCGAACCCATACGATCCGCGTTACAAGACGACCGCTCTAACCAATCGGCCACCACCGTGTCTCTCAAGGAAGAGGAGGAATTTACACTGCTGCAGTAGAACGCTATTCCAAGTTAATAGACTAGCAGACTCCGCAGTCATTGAACTCTGTTCAATTGTATGGCTGCGAAAATACAACTCATTCTCGAAAAAATGACGCCAGGGGTCAAAACCCGTCACATCTCGGTTTTTGACCTTTTTATTCAGTCATATTCTACAATTAATCTGCTTCAAAATACTTTTTACAAAATGAAAATATCTTTTTTCTAACTGAAGTTATGTTCGTTTGATTCTTTCATTGGTATAGAGTGAAAAATCGAACCAAAAGTTTCGGAAAATTCTTGTCATTAAAGTCCTCAGCAACCATTACTTGATTGTTCTGCGCTGTGCATTAAAGGGCTCTATTCTGTGTCGAATAAAAGAAACGGCATCAAAATCGGATAACTACTTTGCAAGTTATGGCAAATTCACAGGCAACTGCTGAATTGAAGAATATTTTACATTGTTGACCCCTCTCGCCTATTTCAGCTTCTAGCTCAGTATCTAGGAAACGACAAGCGACGGGTTTTGACCTCTGGCGTCACCTTCTGCAATTTAACTGCAATTTATACGTTCAGTTTTCCTTGCTCGCTCTCCTCTACATTAACAATGTGAAATCAATTCTGTCCTTATTTTCATAATTTCATATCGCATTTGCCACCACTGTCAGTGTATTCGATTCGTTCAGTTGGATGCGCTACTTATCGTATACAATGAAAACATTTAAAAGTGACAACTGTTTTCCAGACGGAACTAAGGCTACCAAAGGGTAGAGTACTCGTCAGATGCAACAGACGGTTGCTTCCTAGATGACTGAATGATTGAATGAACCACCTGTTAGCATGCTTTCGCTCATGACGCAACCGCCAGACACGAGAACGACGTCACAAGGCATGATGGTGACGCCAGAGAGCTGGATGACGTCACCTGGAACGAGAGATTCCGACGGAACTTCTCTCCAGTCTGAAATATGAGAGGAGTGAAACAACCAAGTAAGATGCAGTCGACAGGAATGTTACCACAGCTAAGAATGAGCAAAACAGACAGACAGACAGAAGGAGAAAAGAAAAGAAACGAAAAGAAAAGGAAGGTAGAATTGACGTCATACCGTTGATGTCTGCTTTCCAGACGTGACAGGTTCTCGAGAATGAGATGGTCTTCTTGAGCGCCCGTTCCATCTGAAAGGAATTGAAGTCAGTCGAAGTCAACAACAGACACGAAACACTACACAGACAGCAAGAGATTTACAGGCAGACAAAGGAGGTGATAGAGAGACAGAAAGACAGCGACTTTGGTGCCTATGCCGTCCAAGCAGTTCCTGAGAAAGACAGACAGACACAGACAGACACAGACAGACAGACACGGACAGACACAGACAGACACAGACAGATACGGACAGACACAGACAGACAGACACAAACAGACAGACCGGATGACGTGTCTTTCTATTCATCTGAAACCGTTTAAAGAACTACTGTGCCCTTCTTCCTCTTCCTCTCACACCTCCACCTACCCCTCCCTAAAATAGCCCCACCGCCATCCCACCCAAGTCTTAAGTAGTAAGTATGATGATACCATTCGCTGTTGGGTGATCTGAGCCGTGAGGGAGACAATGGTGAGGAAGCCAATGCATCCGGCGTAGTAGTAGTACTCTTCTGCCGCCGTCCACATAAGAATGCTGAACAACTGGAAGACGTAGAACGGATTCAGGGCCTGAGAAACGAAGAAGAAGAAGACGTTTAAGATATGTTGCACTGTTGAATGGTATCAGGATTTGCCTCTGAAGTCAACATACAATCCAATTCATTGGAATCATCTAATGAGACGCCCACATGTACAAGAAACCTTACCTGTGTATGCATTAACCCTCAGATTACCAGACATTTTTTGATACACTGAGTACCAGTGGGGTCAAAAATGACCCCAACACAATTTTTACTATAAGTTCTTTGTTTTTTGCATTTTTATTTATTCCGTATAAAACAAATAATAAGTAAAGTAATTGGAACACGTTTAGGTTGTTGAAATTAATGAATTCTTAATGTAATAGTTAGAGATTAGTACTCAAAGTGTTCGAGTATTCAATGTTCAAAACTATTATAGACAATATTTCGATCATTATAGTTACTGTTTACAGTTTATGCAGGTATACTCGGCAGAAACGATCCCATTGCGCCTACAGGAGGCACAGATTATGCTAGACTACTTATCAGTTTCCTATGATTTTGTCCGTTTGTCAAATACTGTTCTTATAGATGCAAGTTCTTTAGGATATATAGGATATTGACGTCCACTTCTTCTTTCGTCAAATCTAAAGGCACGTGATATTTTCCGCAACCGATTTCTGTCATTCTGAAATATCATCTGAACTCTACATGTACAACTGCTGCACTGCTTCATTTCTTGACTTCTCAGAAACACAATACTATGTTTCACGATAGATGTCACTGCCTTTCCTATTTATCCACTTCAGTTTCTTTTAGAATTGGATTTCTCAAAAATAGTTGGAAAGCTTTCGCAATAGCTATTTTGGATCGAAACTGAATATTGACTCTAAGTCCTTCCTGTTGTTATCATGTACTGCGATAATAGTAATAGCTTAGGTGACCCTAGCTAGCGGGACTATTGTCCTTACTGGGTTCCCTTTTGTGGCTGGTGATGAAAAATAATTATAATCATGCTGCTACTGTGTTGCGATGCTAACAATGGCAAATAATCATGTTACATTTGTTTCAAATAAATGGGTTAAATAAAAGAATTGAATTGAAAAATTTAAAACAAAAATCTGCCTGTGAAGTCTACATACAATCAGATACATTGGAAGTATCTAATGAGACCCCCAGATGCACAAGAAACTTTACCTGTGTATTCATTAAACAGATCTCAACTGTGTCTTATTAGCAGGTCTCATCTGCGTCATTAGCCTACATGTGATCCAACCTGTGTGAGAAACCGTGTCTTATTAATCACACATCTCACATGACGTGTGATTACCAATGTCTTAGCTGTGCGAGTATCTTTGTCTCATCGGTAGAGTTACTCACCTGTGTGAATAGGAGGACGATGACAGGTGTCATATGAACACGAACGGCGTTCTCTCCAAAAGTCCATCGCCTTCGAACAGACCAAAAATATCACTTAATAATTCATTCAAATTGTAGTCTATCGTCTGTAAATCAACTGTCTAGCTCAAATATCTAATTAAGGTGTTGACTTTGCGTAAAACATGCATCGAAATGTAGATGAGTCAAATGTAAGTTAAACTTTAGTACGAACTGGTATTAAGTCGTAAGAACTGGTACGAAAAAAAACGACCTGTTCTGCTGTTCTGTTGATGTCAGACCTCTTGTGTTGTGAAAATACGAACAGCGGATCAACGGAAACGAACTGGCAAAAGAAGAAAGAGAAGTCACAATATCAAGAACAATCTCATTCTTCCACTGCTACTACATCATCATCATCATCATCATCATCATCATCATCATCATCATCATCATCATCATCATCATCAACATTCTCATTCTTCCACTGCTACTACATCATCATCATCATCATCATCATCATCATCATCATTATCATCATCATCATCATCATCATCATCATAATGATCATAATCATCATCATCATCATCATCATCATCATTATCTCATCATCATCATCATCATCGTCATCATCATCATCATCATCATCATTATCCACATTCTCATTCTTCCACTGCTACTACGTCATCATCATCATAATCATCATCATCATCATCATCTCATCATCTCATCATCTCGTCATATCATCATCATCATCATCATCATCATCATCATCATCATCATCATCATCATTACCTGTCATTAATTATTCCATGATTTCTCATTTACTGCTGTGTTACGTCACGTAACACAGCACAGCAAAAAACAACGCGACCTAATAGAGCGCAATATAACTCGAGTGTTGACAGTTCTTCTTCTCTGTTAGATCCGCATTTTCTAGTGGACTGTCCCTCGATCGGTCCGTGGACCGGTTCAGACGAGAATCGCATAAAATAAGTGAAATGAATGATCGAAAAGACGAAGACGAAGACGACGAAGACGAAGACGAAGACGAAGACGAAGACGAAGACGAAGACGAAGACGAAGACGAAGACCTGGTCTTCTCGAAGTGATTCTTCTGAACGCTGAAGATGTACTTGATCTTCTGATGACGAAAGAATCTCTTATACAAAAGACAAAAAAGAAACAGAAACGATGATAATTATATTCCCTGTAATTATAAAGTCGTCAAATAAGAACGGACGAACAAAGGATGATAAACATCTGACTTTAACTTCTCTACATTTTACGTCGTCTGTTTCTCAGTTCATTAAGCGCTATTATCTTTTAACAAGGCATCCGTCCTTGGCACTTAGCAATTATATGAGTAGAAGACTTGTTTCGTTTAGTTTGTCCCATTCCTAACCAATGGCAGTTGGCCAACTCCTTTAACTCCAATCCATGTTTTACTTTAGTGAGTCTTCTAGTGAAGAACTTAAATTAGACGTATAGTGCCTTCCAGACCTGAATGGAAGTTTCTTCTGTTTCGGTGGCGTTGAACGTGACGTCGACATTCGTGACGCCATTTGAAGCGTCAAAAGCGTCATTGACGCCGCCGCTGTTATTACCAGAGTAACTGTTGCTAAAGAAGAAACGAAGAATCTGAGAACGAAATTCTGCTTCTTTCAGAATGAAGAATGAGAGTTAAACTCTGAAAAGCTTCTTCATGCAAATGTGTATTATCAAAGGCTGCAATTTGAAGCAGAACGACTTCAGATACGCTTGTAAAAGGCGCTTCCAACTATCGGATGATTGATGATGGATGACCTCTTTCCAGTTGAAAGGCAACGTTTGGAGGGACAGCTTTTGGAGGTTAATGGGGTTCAATTGACCGTGCCAAAGGACAGAGGGTCAACTGAAAAGTTAGTGGACTGTTTAAGAATTACTGGAAGGAATAAAGACTTTAGAAAAGAGAAGGACTTTCGCGGCGTCCATATAAAACGACATCAGGCAATTGAAAACAGCACGGCCGTTTTATACATTAGGCATAGTAGGCACTGTGCCTAGGGCCTTCGAACTTTTCAGGGGCCTACGAAAGTCTGATATTGAGATATTGAAAAGAGTTTAATGACTGAATTTAACCCTCGGGCTACCAAGGGGGGGGTTACCACCCCCCCTACGTTTTTATGCATAAAATGTTTTTCATATTGAATCTAAGTTTTACATTTTAGGTAGCTGTAGCAGATTCATTTGGGCACATTTTGGGTTAAACATCATGATGGTATCTCACGCCGTTCAAAAGTTATATCCGATATAGCCGAGGTACCAGAGGGTGGATACCACCCCCCCTGGTTTTTCGACTAGCCTATAGCGTATTCATTTTCTTCCTGGAAGAGAAACAAATACACCATTCTGTAGAGGAAATGCAGGGCTACATTTGCTTGCTTATTTTGTTGTCTTTTTGAAAACTGGAAGTGATCAAAATAAATTATTATACGCGTTATTTGTCTGAAAATGGCTGATGCAACATCACAACGTAAATCGATATTTCTACATAAACGTTTGTCGACAGCTACAGATTTAGAACTTATTATTAGCTGAAACAGATAGGCTACTGAAGATGAAGTGAGAAGCCAGATTACAGGAAGCATTCGCACAAAACAACGGGAGTAACTTGCAAAAAATGCAAGGACCACGGACATAATTATTTGACTGCCGTGAACAATAAAGTAAGGTCTTGTTACATGTTGCCTTCATATTTCGCTACAACTAAACAGACTGTGGATTAGTGTGTAGGCTATTGTTACAAATTATGTTTAAAATGTTCTTGCATACATCGATCAGTTTAAAAATACACATAATTTTATATTTGTTTATCCAAAAAGTACAAAATGTACGCAATACTATAAAATATCGCTAATTATAAAATTATAATTATAAAATTATAAAATATCGCTAATTATGGGGGTTCCGTTGTTAAAAGTGATGTAATTTCGAGGTGCATTCACATAATGTATAACTAAATATATCATTCTGTTCAGAAATGAATGCTGAATCCACTGTTGTATTACAAGTTATGATATGTGAAACCAAACACGAAATCCAGGGTGGGGTGGTAACCATCCCCTTGGTAGCCAGTGTTACAAAAAAAACCTCGGTAGCCTGAGGTTTAACGCACAATTAAAAAGGAAATTTCAAATTCAAGTTTAATATTTTTTATAATTGTACTGAAGCAGTTTAACTTAAAGATATTAACTTCAAGTTTAAGTTGATCTATGCAACAGTAGAGACTAGAAACGGTTCTTTGCATTAGCAAGATATTACAGGGGTGTTAAAGAGCCGGCCCGCGGGCAATGTCTGGCCTGCCGACTATTTATTTCTGGCCCAGGCAGAATTGCCAATAGATTACACAGTTTGAGAGTAAAGTTTAAATTTGTCATTTTTATGACTTAATGAGTTTCATTTGATGTTTACGACTGATGATGGTCAAAATTAAGATTTTTAAAACCTAACTTGACTGTTTGTGTGCTAAAAAGCTGCATTTAGCATTTTTGGCAAAAAATTTCTGGGGACGGGCTCACCGAGCTCCCTCCCATATCCCTACCCCTTTTTGCTCAGGCGCCTTCGGCAACCTGGCCCGCCACTTGCTTGAAAAATATTGCCACTGGCCCACCATTAAAAAAGGTTTAACTTATAATGTCTTCAAATGTCATTTCCCGCATTAACTCATTTTCAATTTCACAAGCGGGCTGTTGGGGCCTATGAAACCAAGAGTGCCTAGGGCCTACGACGACCATAAAACGGCCCTGGGAAACAAAGACATTTTTCTGGTCTCATTTGTCATCAGTGAGAGGAACTTGACCAGAAACGAGACACACGTGACCCATTAATTATGGGGTTCCGTAAGGGTAAGGCAAAGCTAGGAAACGAATAGAGGGTAGATAAAGGCCAAGGTATTAGGTAAGGTAGAAAAGGTGAGGTAAAATAGGAACAGGAGGGAAGGTATTCCAAAACAAGGACAGGAAGAGGAGACGAATCCGGGAAAGACTTCTTTGTAAGTTAAGCCAAGAGTTAAGAAGAGATCAGAACCTGAAGATGTCGGATCTATGATCAATCGTCCATATGACCAATAAGCCTATGACCAATTATAAGCCCATGACCAATTATAACCCTATGACCAATTATAAGCCTATTATGACCAATTATAAGCCTATGACCAATTATAAGCCTATGACCAATTATAAGCCTATGACCAATTATAAGCCTATGACCAATTATAAGCCTATGACCAATTATAAGCCTATGACCAATTATAAGCCTATGACCAATTATAAGCCTATGACCAATTATAAGCCTATGACCAATTATAAGCCTATGACCAATTATAAGCCTATGACCAATTAT
The DNA here is from genome assembly GCA_020284085.1 of Aporrectodea caliginosa. Taxonomy (NCBI): domain Eukaryota; kingdom Metazoa; phylum Annelida; class Clitellata; order Crassiclitellata; family Lumbricidae; genus Aporrectodea; species Aporrectodea caliginosa. Next base: position 19,569 of record JACEVL010001155.1, read on the forward strand.
AAGCCTATGACCAATTATAAGCCTATGACCAATTATAAGCCTATGACCAATTATAAGCCTATGACCAATTATAAGCCTATGACCAATTATAAGCCTATGACCAATTATAAGCCTATGACCAATTATAAGCCTATGACCAATTATAAGCCTATGACCAATTATAAGCCTATGACCAATTATAAGCCTATGACCAATTATAAGCCTATGACCAATTATAAGCCTATGACCAATAAGCCTATGACCAATAAGCCTATGACCAATTATAAGCCTATGACCAATAAGCCTATTATGACCAATAAGCCTATATGACCAATAAGCCTATGACCAATAAGCCTATGACCAATAAGCCTATGACCAATAAGCCTATTATGACCAATGGTCCGCATACCAAGATGTGATTGTAGAATTGGTTCGTCGTGCTACTTACTAAGTCGTTTCCTTTGCAATCTGAATGTGAACTTTGTGAGCGAAGCATTGCTTGTACTTGTCCTAAAGAAATGACAGACCAGAAAATCTACCAACCGACTGATAGAAGGTGCACATAGCTAAACACACGTCCGGCGAAACTGATATGAAACTGAAATGAAACTGAAATGAAACTGAAATGGAACTAAAATGATACTGAAATGCCTCGAGTATCCTTAGAATCATAATGCCAAGAAAAAAAGAGAACCGCGCTATAACGAGGAGAGAGAGATAGACAAAGACTGAGACAGACAGAGACATAGAGCTAAAGGCAGAGGCAGACAGAGGCAGACAGAGAGAGACAGAGAGAGCAGTGAGAGAGACAGACAGACAGACAGACAGACAGAGACAGAGAGATGAGAGACAGAGACAGAGACAGACAGGCAAAGTCTTGTCTTGGATGATCAGTGTATACCTTGAGAAGAACCCAATCGGCTTCGTTGACGGTTGACCTTGTGGCGATGCACTTGACCTCCCAATCCTTCCGCCAAAAGAAGATGAGCTTAAGCGAGAAGATACTGAGAATGATTCCCATCCAAACAAACACTCTTCTCACCCGACTCACGCGATAACAGATCAACTCCTGTCGAAACAGACAATTATGACGATGACTCAACGACAGTCACTGCAGACGCTTTAATTAGCATCAGGATAGTTTAAAGGATTTATGCTGTTCTTCTATCCTTAGCCCTAACCCGCTGTTGTTCTTCAATCATTAATCCTAACGCGCAAAGGGATAGCCAAGACTAGTATCATTGCTGGAGTCCAGAATTTTGAAGAGCACAACTCGGAGCCTCTCTTTCAACCATTTCTTACTAAAAAAAAGTATCTTTGAATTGCGCTTAAATAAGTGTCTTGCTACATTCCTAATAGCGAGTGAAAGCTAAGAGCAGCAGCAGCAGCAGCGGCGGCAGCAGTGGCATCTTGTAAGAGTGATCAACTTACGATTTCATCTTCTTCTCCTCGGTTGATGTAGATGCGTTCGTTCTGATCAGTTGCTTTTCTCAGAACTGGAGGATGTTGGAAATGATCCAGATGTCCCTCTTCTTCCATCGACCCAGTGACGACCTCTTCCACCTTACCTGTTTTCAGCTGACCTCCTTCTGCTGAAACAGCTTTTCACATAAAACGCAGCCAGAGATGTTGCCAAAGGACCTTGAACTGATGTTCAAGACTAGATGTGTACAAATACCTCCAATTGGTCGCTTACAAGTTGTTTACACGACAGCTACTGTTACAGCTGTTTGCAGTAGAAAGTTCCACGTAGCAATCACCTATATCGATCACTTGGCAGGACAGCTTCTGCAATTCGGTTCAGTCGTAGGCACAACAGATATGGTGTTTTAACGTGCAGCCTTCGAGAGCGTGTCGATGTCTGCTAATGAAAAGAGCGTCCGGCAAAAGAGTGAATCGTAGTCGTTTTATCGTCAACTCCAAAGTTTTAAAGCGCCTCTCGAAGGCCAAGCGCAGGGCACCAACTTATTCACGAGCGAAGGACGCGCACCACTTGCAGGTCCTACATGTAGACTGCACCGTCGTCGGTCTGTTGTCCTAAATCTCGACGTAATAATTATGTGGAAATGATCTACCGGGTGGGCAATTAAAAAGGAGAACATCGCGTTCAATCGTGTTTAGTGCAATATCAGATCGTGTTATGAGCAAGTCGTAAGCACGTAAATTATTCTGCGATGTACTTACTTACCAAATCAAGCCAATGCGACGTTTTGTGAAGCAAGATTCACAACTTAAAGCGTACAATATGGTAGGTGATAAACGAAGGCTGCACGTTAAAACACCATACTTGTATGCGAGACAACAAACTTCGAAACCAAGACCGAGACAGTGGGGTCCGAGACCGAGACCGAGACCGAGACCGAAACAGTGGGTTCCGAGACCGAGACCGGTCAGAGACAGTTCAAGACAGTTCAAAACGAGTGAAATGCACATTGGACCCAAATCCAGCAACAATATTATTTTTTCACTCAACTATTGAAGCCTAATACTAGGGACAAGTAACTGAAATCAGCCGATCAACTGAATTGCACAAGCTGTACAGAATTAAATATTTCAGCCATTTTGAAAGCTTGTACATGTAAATGATTAAAAAATTTAAACCAGCACAATTCCATATATTAGCGACATAAGTCACATCACTCACCTTGAGAAACTAGATGATGTTGCAAGCGTTTCGCTTCTGTTGGCTTTATACCAGCGGCCATTTATTTTGTTTTTCATTGATTTCAAATTGCGTGAATGCAAATTTCACTATTTCAGGTTCTTTACGAGACATTTTAAGATATTTGCACTGCTAGAAATTATAAATTGAAATGAAGTAATAAAGTATAAACTTAAAACTGTTCTTTTCTTTTCAATATCTGTTAATGCCAGAAACACAGCGCTTGTAAAGTTCCGGGTTTGTTTAGTTATCCGTTCGGCTGCTTCGGCACAGGACAATTTTATAGCGCGATACTGTTGAGAACTATGGAGACTGCTTCTACAAGAGAACAAGACTTTCGCTTCGAGACAGTTTCCAAAAAGTCAAGAAATGACCTCATGACCGAGACCGAGACAATGGGGTCGGAGACCGAGACCGAGACATCAGAAAACCTATCTCGAGATGTCTCGAGACCGAGACAGTGTCTCGAGACAATCCAAGTCTGTAAAACACCTGCAACGAAGTCAGCAGCTAGGCCTAGCTGACACGTTTCCTAACGAGAGAAGAGCACGAAGCATTTGGTTCACATAATTATGAAAAAACACTTACGGTTGCCACACCAGTTAATTCTCAAAGTGATCGTGTTTATTCCGATGTAAGAAGGAAATGCAAATTCCAGCAATAAGACTCGTATGCGAACGTTGACATTTCAGTCGCAGCATCATGGTTTCGGCAGTCGAAGACTCCAAGATCTTTTGTTTCCGTCGGTGTGTCTCAGATGGGAAAAACCAATGTAGTGTTTGTTGGACCAGAAGTAAAAAGTAAACAGTAAATAATATTGTGCTCGCGTTCTAGAAAGAGGTTTACTTCCTGCATGAGCAAGAGGTAATCGTCACAATTGGTCAGCAGGGCGGAGCTCCTTCACACACACAGCAAGAAACACTCGATCAACTTCCTTCATCAGGAGAATGTCACCCTCATCGGACCAGACAGTTGGTCCCAAATAGCCAAGACATAAACCCGGTAGACTATGCTGTTTGGGGTGCCCTAAAACAAAAAGTCTACCGTAAATTTAAAACAATAGAATAACTGAAGTTGGCCATTGTTGAGGAGTGGCGAAAAATGTCCCGGACATTTATACATAGGAGCATCATTATAGGGATCGCGTGGCATAGACTTTAGCAGAAAGTTTTGAAAACCGAGGCGGAAACATAGAATATAACATTTAGCAAGAAATTACTTGCATTTTGAAAAGAAAACAGATATTAATTAAATGAATAATTCAGATTGAACGGAATGAACGCGATGTTCTCATTTTTAATAGCCTACCCTGTAGTTCTTTTATATGCTACAGTTAAAGTTTAATTTTTTATGCGAAGAATTGATTCATTTCTGTTCTGAAGCGATTTGTCATACGAATACCGCTCGGCATGCAGTCGACGGTCTCACCACAAGCCACAGTCTATTCGTCTGCTGGGCCAACATAATAATTGTTTCTCAACTAGTAATCAGCCAATCGACGCGAAAGAGCCTTTGGTCACATAGAATACATTCGTCCTGAATTAATTAACACGAGCCCTGATGAATATTCAGATAGAATGGTCATAATGAATATTCATAACGACTGCCTACAGAGAGCACCTTGACAGACCTGGTCCCTGTTGGACTAAAGTCTTCTCTTCCATTGGGAGTCGGAGTGGGACAATACAACCACTAGAACCCTCTATCGAAGAACCAACGTTGATAATCATCTGCTGATCCACACACACCCTCCTCCTCCTCCCTTAGACCCTCCACTGCAGCACTCATGCGGCGGCCGCTGTCCTTGGCCGCCGAAGATAATTATGCGTCATTGTACTATTAACTGTCTGTCTGTGTCTGTCCGCTTGGCTGTCTCACAGAATTACGTGTTGCGAGGCAACATATTATGGCAGTTTCAGCATAATATACTGATCTCGTGTCTGTCTGTCTGTCTTCCTTCTTGTCAGTGTTCTGTTTTACAATTCGTTCAACTGCTTAGATGCTATAGGCCACTAATAGTTCTCATTCTCAACGCTTGAGTGACTAAAGCTATGGACAGCCAAGCATACCGAAATTATGACCTTGCGCTGTGTTAACGAGAGCGTGCCTGGACAGTCGTAACCGCCTCCAGTTGAGAGCGCAGCAAAGGTCTTATTCGGAGCCGCATTGTTGCCGTGCGTAGCGTGCGATCAGATTCGTTGCACTGACTGTGTAAAAAGCGTAGGACTTTGTATCGATGCTTCAATGATCAATTAGCATAGCGCATAATAAACCAAATACCACTGCGTTGCATTAATAGACAGACGAACGAATGAACGGTCGTTGAACTGGATTCTCTGCTGTGGACGCGAAGTGATCACGCTGCTCTGGTATCCAGACCTATTCATCGAAAGAAGACCTGGAAATAATAAAATTTATGCGAATTAGTTCAGTAAGAAACGTGGAGTTACTTCCCACATAGACTTCCTTGTTATGCTCTATTGTTCTTGCCATACTCAGAGGTGTAGCCAGGAAAAGATTGGCACCGGCCCAATATTCCGGGGTCCGCTATTCCGGGGATACGCCTGAATAATAATAATAATAATAATAATAATAATAATAATAATAATAATAATAATATCTTTTCTTTAATAAGCGCCTGACAAACGCACTGCGCTGTACACTTACATGTTATGCAATTTAAATCTTAACTACTAACAGAACAGACAGCTTGCAATACAACGGCGCTAATAGCAGCCTACAAACATATCCGGCCAACTAGGGGCTCGAACTCGGTACCTCTCGGTCTGCGTGCCAGATGTTATCCAATGCGCCACGGCCCCCCGCGTCGTTAGGGTCGGTTATGGTAACATTTTTTAGGGTTAGTAATCTTCATTAGAGGATTAGGGTGATTTTAGGGTAGGGGTTGCATGGCCCGAATCAAATTCATTCTTAAATTTCGGCTGCGTGGCCCGAATCAATGTCAAGGTTAAATCGCTAGGTGGCGTTTATCAAGGTCAAGGTTAAATCGCTAGGTGGCGTGAATCAAGGTCAAGGTTAAATGTCTGCTCTTGCGGGGATTTGAAACCGTGACCTCTTAGTTGACGGCCCAGAACGTAAATCACAACTATTATGCAGTGTAACTATACTTTTGTATGTACCGTGACTAAGGAAAACCTATTAAGTTTAGTATGGGTTTCTCCAATGACTTCCTTAGTAGTATTATACCTGAGGAATAATTAAAGTGCAAAGAAAGACGAAGAAATTGGTAAACCTTTACCCCATCATCTGTTTTGTCAAACCACGTGGTCCATAGAGTCACAGATCGAATAATCCATTTTGATTCAACCAAGTAATTTGTCAATGTCATGCTGATGACTGATAGTCGTATTTATGTTCCCCTCCGAATATTAATAGTGTAACAGGACAATAACCCCATGCAAAAATCCCTGAAAATAACCCCTATACTGATACAGTACATACAGTAAAGAGCAGACATGCCAAACGCGCACCTCTCTTCTGTGCTTTATCCTATAATCTAAAGACATTGCGATAGACTAAATATACATAGTATAGGAATGGACTCTATTCAAGGAGGCGTGAGTCTTTTATGCCTAGTACTATATAATTATTGTGGAATATTGTTAGCTTAGAAAGAGAAGATGATGGACAAATTAAATCTGACCTCAAAGACATACAACATGAAAATCAACATTGGAAAGACAAAGAGTATGAGGATAAGCCGAGAGGAGGGAGAGGTAACAGAGAAAATAAGAATCAACGGTGAGGAGGTGGAACAGGTTAAGAGTTTTCGTTACTTGGGAAGCATGATAACAACAGATGCAAGGTGTCAAAGCGATGTTAAACGAAGAATAGCACTGGGAAAGATGCATTCACGAAAAGAGGAGAATTGTTGAGAGGAGGGCTAAATAAAAGCCTAAAGAAAAGACTGGTCAAAACATTGGAATGGAGTGTGGCACTGTATGGGTCAGAGACCTGGACCATCAGGAAAGAAGACATTCAGAAATTAGAAGCTTTTGAGATGTGGATCTGGAGAAGGATGGAGAAGGTGAGCTGTACTAAGCATATAACGAATGACGAGGTGCTACAAATGGTTGATGAAAAACGATCGCTAATAACAACAATAAGAGAAAGACAGCAGAACTGTGTGGGGCACGTATTAACCCTCGGGGTACCAAGGGGGTGGTTACCACACCCCTACGTTTTTATGCATAATTTTTTTTCATATGGAATATGATTTTTGCATTTTAGGTAGCTGTAGCAGATTCATTGGCGCACATTTTGAGGTAAACATCATGGTGGTAGCCCACGCCATTCAAAAGTTATACCTGATATACCCGAGGCACCAGGGGGGGGGTGGATACCACCCCTTATTTTTTCGACTATAGCTTATTGACAATTCTTCCTAGAAGAGAAACAATTATACCATTCGTTAGACGGAATGCAGGGCTTCATTTGCATACCTACATCTTTGTCTTATGAAAACCGGAAGTGATCAAAATAAATAATAATACGCGTAATATGCGTGAAAAATGGCTGAATGGAAGCACTCCTCCCTTAGTATTTTGTCTGTAGCGTATTGATTTATTTTCCGAAGACAAAGGTACAAAGGTACCATTCTTTAGAGGGAATGTAGGGCTTCATTTGCATACCTACATCTTTGTCTTTTGAATACCGGAAGTGATCAAAATAAATAATAATACGCATAATCTGTGTGAAAATGGCTGAATACAGCATTAAAACGTAAACCGATATATATGTATGGATATATATGTATGGATATATTGTATGGATGTACATTTATACTATATAAACATGTGTAGGGATGATTGTGTGTATCTTTTATACATAGATCAGTTTCAAAACACACATAATCTTATATTTGTTTATCCAAAAAGTACAAAATGTACGCAATAATGTAAAATATCGCTAATTAATGGGTTCCGTTGTTAAAAGTGATGTAATTTCGAGGTGCATTCACACAATGTACAACTAAATATACCATTCTGTGCAGAAATGAATGTTGAAACCATTGCTATATTAGAAGTTATGATATGTGAAACCAAACACGAAATCCAGCGGGGTGGTAACCACCCCTCCCCTTGGTAGCCGATGTCACAAAAAAGCGTGGTAGCCCGAGGGTTAAGAGGAGACTCCCTTCTGAAAGAAATCATAGAAGGAAGAATGGAAGGGAAAAGAGGGAGGGGAAGACCGATGCAGATGATGCTGCGGTGGATGGCCGACGGATACAGCGAATTAAAGGAAAAGGCACAGCACAGAGAAGAGTGGCGTCATTGGAAGTTGGAACCTGCCGAAGGGCAGAGAACTTAAAGAAGAAGAAGAAAGAGAGACAGAGACTTTGTCTGTGATGAACTATATTGTATTTAGTAAAGCAATGAGTGTTGTCTCCTATATAAACCCAGGTAAAGGGTTTGTCAAGAAGCTTGGCAGCTTTCGTTTAGGCCTGTTGCCTGTTGGTTCTGTTGAAGTAAGAACTGGCCAAGTCTTTGTTGCGCTATATTAACACTTGTTTAACTCTTGATTTCGTGCCCTTTGAGGTCAACCAAGCTGTCGTGGTTGTCGTTTGTTCAACGCTCACTTCAGAAGAAGGAGACGTTCCTGTCGGAAGTTCTTGTCGAAGACAAGGTTGTATTGTGCATGCCACTTTTTACGTTATATAATATACGTTCTCATAGGGTGACCGGCGAGATGAGTCCTATGTGACTTCACCGGTAGCCCACCACTCGGTTTGTAAAATTTGTGTATTGTCATTTTGCTTTATTTTGTGGTGAATAAACTACTTACTTACTTACTTACATAAATGAGTTTGTCCTCATTCTTAGTAGTAGCACCTTACAACATGAAAGACTTACCATGCATCAGAAACTAATTATTAGACAATATTGGGAGTAGAAAGAATTACCATACAACATGAAAGAGGTCAACTACTATATAATGGAAATGGTTTATGGAAAATAAGAAGTTTACAAATCTGATCTATTTCTATCCATGAAATTTATAAACTGTGATCAAGGAAACGATAATGGAAAACTGGTATTTGTATGATTCTGGTTTATGAACACTGATGTGGGATTCGATGCTGATCGAGGCTTGCCTCTCGCTCTGCCAAGATAACAATTTCATCGATTTTCTTTATCTGCTTAAGTCTAAAATGTAAAAGAAGACTACTTTAAAAGACATTACAAAATCACTGAGTATTGTTAGATAACAGTCATTAATACACAATTAACAGATCTGATAAATCGATAGTAGTCTATTTGAGGTAGGCCCATAGGAGGACGTTGTGTAAACCGACATAATTTATATGGTTTAAGAGAAGAATTACATTTTTAGGTGCAATAGAAATTACACAGAGCATAACTTTTTACATTTAATTACAATATAAACTATGACTGGGCATTTAACGCGTTATTAACGATTGTTTTAACGCAGTTAACGCTATTGCCACTGGGTCCAATTAGTTTTACTAAAATATGTGCTAAAACAATTCTTGATAAATCCGCTATTAGAAAGTAGGCCCCCTATAAACTTACAGTTTAAACTTTAAACTTTAAGAAGTAAAACAAGTTGTAAATGCATGTTTGGTTTCTGTGAGTTGACTGCAAGCATTTATATAGCGCATATTCAACGAGAGTCGGTAGAGTAGTTGTACTTGTTATAAATTGTGACATGCGATTTAAAATTAATCGCGTTATTAAAAATGTTAATCATGCGATTAATTTCGATTAAAATTTTTAATCGTTGCCCACCCTAATATTAATATAATGTATAATGTTTACACAATAATTATGCACGCATTGTAAATGCCAATGGTGAAATAGAACCAGGTTAATGCATATTTTGCCCAAAAAAATAGCCAGATACCCATAAGAAAGCAAGAAACTCAGATTATAGTAAAAGAAATAGTACCCAGCTGTGGCAACATTGTTGGCCATGATGAACCTACACGTCGTCTTGCTGTCACTAAATTAGGAAGTTATCATTTTAAGATAAAAATTGGTAGAAGTTTAAATGTTAATAATCGATTCACGATCATTTTGAGTTATTTCTCTTAGATACTAAAACGAAATATTATTTTTCATTTACTCTGAAAAGTAAGTGTTAGCCTATAGTTCTTTGGTTTAGCGGCATAAACGAATCTTTCGATATCAGAGACATCTTGTACTTTCGATTAAAGCATTGGCACAAGGCAGACGTATGTATATTGCATAAACTAATCGCCAGGTGGAAAATAATTTGTGTAATCCGGCTTCCAGTTTGACGAGCAGAAACTATAGCACATTCACAACACTTTAGACGGGCAAACCCATAGATATAATAACACTTCGTAAATCTCATCACATGCAAAAATCTGCCACAAAAACCAATAATAAGGAAACATTACTTCTCTAGTAAAACCTACTGGCAACAGGAACCAACGACATTCGACCATCGCTGCATGAAACTAAAATGTAGAAATAGCCTATAACAACATGCAGATACTCTCGAAGCAATTGCATCTCACAGAAAAGTAGTAAAATGGCAATAAAACCTAGAATAGTCGATAGACTGGGCTGAAAATGGCTTCGAAGAAGCAACAGGTTAAATTATAACCGTAACCTAAAATTGGCGGAATTTTATAGGCAAATAATGTCGCAATTTAGAAATTATTATTTCTGTTTATGGGTATCTTCGCTTATCGCGGTCCTTATTCGATTTTACATTAGAAACTACAATGGTTTACATGATTTGGACCGCGATAACCGATGTTAGCCTAGCGTTTTAGGGTTAGGATTAGATTACGGACGATTTTAGGGTAGGGGTTGCATGGCCCGAATCAATGTCAAGGTTAAATCGCTAGGTGGCGCGAATCAAGGTCAAGGTTAAATTTAGGTCAGTTTTAGGGAAATGGTTTGTTTTTGTAGCAAAGTAAAAAACTGACTAAGGTTAGGGTTAGAGTTAGGGTTAGGGTTAGGGTTAGGGTTAGGGTTAGGGTTAGGGTTAGGGTTAGGGTTAGGGTTAGGGTTAGGGTTAGGGTTAAGGTTAGGGTTAGGGTTTTAGGGTTAGGGTTAGGGTTAGGGAGGGTTAGGGTTTAGAGGTTTTAGCCATGGTTTGATTTTAGGGTATCTGCATGGCCCGAATCAGGATTTCAAGGTTAAATAGGTTAGGGGTGGCGCGAGGTTAAGGTCAAGGTTAAATTTAGGTCAGTTTTAGGGAAATGGTTTGTAAATTTTGTAGCAAAACACTCCCTAATACTGAACCCTAAGGTTAGGGTTAGGGTTAGGGTTAGGGTTAGGGTTAGGTTAGGGTTAGGGTTAGGGTTAGGGTTAGGGTTAGGGTTAGGGTTAGGGTTAGGGTTAGGGTTAGGGTTAGGGTTAGGGTTAGGGTTAGGGTTAGGGTTAGGGGGATTTTAGGGTTAGGGGTTGCATGGCCCGAATCAATGTCAAGGTTAAATCGCTAGGTGGCGCGAATCAAGGTCAAGGTTAAATTTATACTAACCCAGTTTTAGGGAAATGGTTTGTTTTTGTAGCAAAACACTTAGCTGTGTTACTGCTGTGTTAGGTTAGGGTTTAGGGTTAGGGTTAGGGTTAGGGTTAGGGTTAGGGTTAGGGTTAGGGTTAGGGTTAGGGTTAGGTTAGGGTTAAGGGTTAGGGTTAGGGTTAGGGTTAGGGTTAGGGTTAGGGTTAGGGTTAGGGTTAGGGGGGATTTTAGGGTAGGGGTTGCATGGCCCGAATCAATGTCAAGGTTAAATCGCTAGGTGGCGCGAATCAAGGTCAAGGTTAAATTTAGGTCAGTTTTAGGGAAATGGTTTGTTTCCATAGTAAAGGGTTACTGAACCCTAGAAACACTCCCTAATACTTAGGGTTAGGGTTAGGGTTAGGGTTAGGGTTAGGGTTAGGGTTAGGGTTAGGGGTTAGGGTTAGGGTTAAGGTTAAGGGTTAGGTGGCGTTAGGGTCAGGGGGTTAGGGTTTAGCTTAGTTTTAGGGTTAGGGTTAGGGTTAGGGTTAGGGTTAGGGTTAGGGTTAGGGTTAGGGTTAGGGTTAGGGTTAGGGTTAGGGTTAGGGTTAGGGTTAGGGTTAGGGTTAGGGTAGGGGTTGGGGTTGGCCCGAATCAATGTCAAGGTTAAATCGCTAGGTGGCGCGAATCAAGGTCAAGGTTAAATTTAGGTCAGTTTTAGGGAAATGGTTTGTTTTTGTTAGGCAAAACACTAGGGTTATACTTAGGGTTAAGTTAGGGTTAGGGTTAGGGTTAGGGTTAAAATGAATAGGGTTAGGGTTAGGGTTAGGGTTAGGGTTAGGGTTAGGGTTAGGGTTAATGTTGGGGTTAGGGTTAGGGTTAGGGTTAAATGGTTAGGGTTAGGTTAGGGTTAGTGTTAGTTTAGCTGGTTTTAGCTGTGTTTAGGGTTAGAGGTTAGGGTTAGGGTTAGGGTTAGGGTTAGGGTTACGAGGTTAGGGTTAGGGCCAGGGTTCTTACATTTGTCGTTAGGGTTAGGGTTAGGGTTAGGGTTAGGGTTAGGGTTAGGGTTAGGGTTAGGGTTAGGGTTAGGGTTAGGGTTAGGGTTGGGGTTAGGGTAGGGGTTAGGGTTAGGGTTAGGGTTAGGGTTAGGGTTAGGGTTAGGGTTAGGGTTAGGGGCGGAGTTAGGGTTAGGGTAAGGTTAGGGTTAGGGTTAGGGTTGCTAAGGGTTAGGGTTAGGGTTGGTTAGGGTTAGGGTTTAGGGTTAGGGTTAGGGTTAGGGTTAGGGTTAGGGTTAGGGTTAGGGTTAGGTTAGGGTTAGGGTTAGGTTTATGCATGAAAATGTATAGCACTGGCTCAGGCCCCACCGAAGTCTCTGGATGTCGCCCAAGTAAGTATGTATAGGGTTAGTATTAGGGTATTTTAGACACTGTTACCAGTATGTTTTCATTGTCAGCAGGTAAGTTACGGTTTTCCATCAACAGCCGTTTCAGCAATGTGCTTTCCACGGTGTGTAGAGCCGCTCCTAGACTGCATCTGTAAGTATGTAAGTATGGTAAGTATGATGTTATTCTTTAGCGGTCACCCTCCTCCTTCTCTGGGCTTGGGACCAGCTCGGCCAAGATGGGCGGCTCGAGGCGGAGTTCCCCGCTACTAAGCGTAGAAACTGGTGACCGCTGCAGGTCTAAATCGACCATCTCCGTTGGAGTTCTGTGTTGAAATGAGCTCCATCCGTCCTCTCCGAATGGAACGAGGCTCGGGCAGGTAAGGTTTATGCATGAAAATGTATAGCACTGGCTCAGGCCCCACCGAAGTCTCTGGATGTCGCCCAAGTAAGTATGTATAGGGTTAGTATTAGGGTTTTTTAGACACTGTTACCAGTATGTTTTCATTGTCAGCAGGTAAGTTACGGTTTTCCATCAACAGCCGTTTCAGCAATGTGCTTTCCACGGTGTGTAGTAGCCGCTCCTAGACTGCATCTGTAAGTATGTAAGTATGGTAAGTATGATGTTATCTTTAGCGGTCACCCTCCTCCTTCTCTGGGCTTGGGACCAGCTCGGCCAGATGGTCGGCTCGAGGCGGAGTTCCCCGCTACTAAGCGTAGAAACTGGTGACCGCTGCAGGTCTAAATCGACCATCTCCGTTGGAGTTCTGTGTTGAAATGAGCTCCATCCGTCCTCTCCGAATGGAACGAGGCTCGGGCAGGTAAGGTTTATGCATGAAAATGTATAGCACTGGCTCAGGCCCCACCGAAGTCTCTGGATGTCGCCCAAGTAAGTATGTATAGGGTTAGTATTAGGGTTTTTTAGACACTGTTACCAGTATGTTTTCATTGTCAGCAGGTAAGTTACGGTTTTCCATCAACAGCCGTTTCAGCAATGTGCTTTCCACGGTGTGTAGTAGCCGCTCCTAGACTGCATCTGTAAGTATGTAAGTATGGTAAGTATGATGTTATCTTTAGCGGTCACCCTCCTCCTTCTCTGGGCTTGGGACCAGCTCGGCCAGATGGTCGGCTCGAGGCGGAGTTCCCCGCTACTAAGCGTAGAAACTGGTGACCGCTGCAGGTCTAAATCGACCATCTCCGTTGGAGTTCTGTGTTGAAATGAGCTCCATCCGTCCTCTCCGAATGGAACGAGGCTCGGGCAGGTAAGGTTTATGCATGAAAATGTATAGCACTGGCTCAGGCCCCACCGAAGTCTCTGGATGTCGCCCAAGTAAGTATGTATAGGGTTAGTATTAGGGTTTTTTAGACACTGTTACCAGTATGTTTTCATTGTCAGCAGGTAAGTTACGGTTTTCCATCAACAGCCGTTTCAGCAATGTGCTTTCCACGGTGTGTAGTAGCCGCTCCTAGACTGCATCTGTAAGTATGTAAGTATGGTAAGTATGATGTTATCTTTAGCGGTCACCCTCCTCCTTCTCTGGGCTTGGGACCAGCTCGGCCAGATGGTCGGCTCGAGGCGGAGTTCCCCGCTACTAAGCGTAGAAACTGGTGACCGCTGCAGGTCTAAATCGACCATCTCCGTTGGAGTTCTGTGTTGAAATGAGCTCCATCCGTCCTCTCCGAATGGAACGAGGCTCGGGCAGGTAAGGTTTATGCATGAAAATGTATAGCACTGGCTCAGGCCCCACCGAAGTCTCTGGATGTCGCCCAAGTAAGTATGTATAGGGTTAGTATTAGGGTTTTTTAGACACTGTTACCAGTATGTTTTCATTGTCAGCAGGTAAGTTACGGTTTTCCATCAACAGCCGTTTCAGCAATGTGCTTTCCACGGTGTGTAGAGCCGCTCCTAGACTGCATCTGTAAGTATGTAAGTATGGTAAGTATGATGTTATTCTTTAGCGGTCACCCTCCTCCTTCTCTGGGCTTGGGACCAGCTCGGCCAGATGGTCGGCTCGAGGCGGAGTTCCCCGCTACTAAGCGTAGAAACTGGTGACCGCTGCAGGTCTAAATCGACCATCTCCGTTGGAGTTCTGTGTTGAAATGAGCTCCATCCGTCCTCTCCGAATGGAACGAGGCTCGGGCAGGTAAGGTTTATGCATGAAAATGTATAGCACTGGCTCAGGCCCCACCGAAGTCTCTGGATGTCGCCCAAGTAAGTATGTATAGGGTTAGTATTAGGGTTTTTTAGACACTGTTACCAGTATGTTTTCATTGTCAGCAGGTAAGTTACGGTTTTCCATCAACAGCCGTTTCAGCAATGTGCTTTCCACGGTGTGTAGTAGCCGCTCCTAGACTGCATCTGTAAGTATGTAAGTATGGTAAGTATGATGTTATCTTTAGCGGTCACCCTCCTCCTTCTCTGGGCTTGGGACCAGCTCGGCCAGATGGTCGGCTCGAGGCGGAGTTCCCCGCTACTAAGCGTAGAAACTGGTGACCGCTGCAGGTCTAAATCGACCATCTCCGTTGGAGTTCTGTGTTGAAATGAGCTCCATCCGTCCTCTCCGAATGGAACGAGGCTCGGGCAGGTAAGGTTTATGCATGAAAATGTATAGCACTGGCTCAGGCCCCACCGAAGTCTCTGGATGTCGCCCAAGTAAGTATGTATAGGGTTAGTATTAGGGTTTTTTAGACACTGTTACCAGTATGTTTTCATTGTCAGCAGGTAAGTTACGGTTTTCCATCAACAGCCGTTTCAGCAATGTGCTTTCCACGGTGTGTAGTAGCCGCTCCTAGACTGCATCTGTAAGTATGTAAGTATGGTAAGTATGATGTTATCTTTAGCGGTCACCCTCCTCCTTCTCTGGGCTTGGGACCAGCTCGGCCAGATGGTCGGCTCGAGGCGGAGTTCCCCGCTACTAAGCGTAGAAACTGGTGACCGCTGCAGGTCTAAATCGACCATCTCCGTTGGAGTTCTGTGTTGAAATGAGCTCCATCCGTCCTCTCCGAATGGAACGAGGCTCGGGCAGGTAAGGTTTATGCATGAAAATGTATAGCACTGGCTCAGGCCCCACCGAAGTCTCTGGATGTCGCCCAAGTAAGTATGTATAGGGTTAGTATTAGGGTTTTTTAGACACTGTTACCAGTATGTTTTCATTGTCAGCAGGTAAGTTACGGTTTTCCATCAACAGCCGTTTCAGCAATGTGCTTTCCACGGTGTGTAGAGCCGCTCCTAGACTGCATCTGTAAGTATGTAAGTATGGTAAGTATGATGTTATTCTTTAGCGGTCACCCTCCTCCTTCTCTGGGCTTGGGACCAGCTCGGCCAGATGGTCGGCTCGAGGCGGAGTTCCCCGCTACTAAGCGTAGAAACTGGTGACCGCTGCAGGTCTAAATCGACCATCTCCGTTGGAGTTCTGTGTTGAAATGAGCTCCATCCGTCCTCTCCGAATGGAACGAGGCTCGGGCAGGTAAGGTTTATGCATGAAAATGTATAGCACTGGCTCAGGCCCCACCGAAGTCTCTGGATGTCGCCCAAGTAAGTATGTATAGGGTTAGTATTAGGGTTTTTTAGACACTGTTACCAGTATGTTTTCATTGTCAGCAGGTAAGTTACGGTTTTCCATCAACAGCCGTTTCAGCAATGTGCTTTCCACGGTGTGTAGTAGCCGCTCCTAGACTGCATCTGTAAGTATGTAA
>JACEVL010001155.1:36243-88743 GCA_020284085.1 Aporrectodea caliginosa
CGTGGCCGCTAGTATGATTGTAACGGCCAAAGTCAGGTAGGCGCACATCAAGCATGGATGAGGCTGGTGATCGCGCCAGAGACCGATAGCATGGAGTTGACATAGATGGTAGAGATGCGATTGACATAGCGTGTAAGAGCCAGAGGTTATTCCACCCCTTCCCAGTCCTTGGTATAAACCAGATCTTTCCGCTGCCAGGAGTCTACACGGTTGGTTGGCTTCTATAATGCTCTTTCCAAGATAAATGTTGTGTGCTGAAATCTTTATTGTAGCAGCAGCAAAAACAAGTAGCAGTGAAACAAGAAACAGTGAAATGTTGGTCTAATATAAGTCCTAAAGATTTGGATGAGCTTACTGGATTAATGGGATAACCATTACAACATAAAAGTAGGCTTATTAGAAGTGGTTGAAGATATTTTCTATGGGACCTGAATAGAATATTATTGGTCTTATCTGGGGTCATTTGATGCATCGTTCAGCGTATATAAGAATAACTCATCTGATTGTTTGTGATCAATGTTGTAAACGCAAATGCGCTCTCATTAGTCAGCAAGTTTTAGCGGGACACATACAAAATGACATCTACAACTCATCGGACTGGTTGAAGTGCACGCGAACTTGTTGGGCAGGAGACTTAACAAGTTTATCCAATCTAATCTGAAGAATCTCAAAGCACCGTTATAGAGACACAAAAATATCGTCTGTCGACGTCGCTTCAAGTGATAGGCCTATGTAAAGTAGGCCTACTCGATTTTTATGTAGCTGCCGTATATGGCCTCAACCCTGCTTATGTTTAAATGAATTGATCGGGTGAGATCTTTAACCATCGCTTGCCCGTTTGAATAGACGCCACGCAATTAAAGGTTTCCCCCGTGCTAGTCCGAGATATAAATCCCTGAAATCAGCCACCTTCGGGAAGCGAACCGCTCTCCGCACGCTCTCTTTCACAGAGGGCACGAGACGCAACCTACGCTCTTATCAATTTAGCTAACTGAGTCAGTCTCTGAAGAAGTGAGGTCGAAATCCAGTAAGTCTACGAAACTAGAAATCAGGCTATTGTTGGTAAGCATGTGGAAGCACCTAAATTCATTCTGAAGATTTATATAGCACCCCTTCAAGACATTTACTCAGGAGGGTTCCCATGCAGTCCAGCCACGGCTAAGGAAAGAAGACTTGAATGATTTATAAAACCCAGTTTGATAGGTTAGCAAACGCAGCTACGATGGTAGGTAAATGACTATAAATAGCTGATTACTCGTTCTCATACGTACAGCAGCGCTCAACGACATAAATGCCAAGACTTAACATTTCCTAGCTGTTGATTGGAAGTCTTATTTAAATGCCTTAAGTAGTGTAGACAACTAATTGATTTGATATTATAGGTTCCTGAAACGCCATTCGCACTAATTTCCGTTAAGGTAAGAGTAAAAAATTAAATTAAAGCGCATGAAGCAACAGTAGAAGCTTTATTATTTTTATTATGTGAATTGTGTAAAAGACCTTTCAAAGTTAATATTTCAACGCAGTTTTTTAAAGTACAAGTAGTAATAGCAGGATGCGACAATTATTATACTAGATATCAAAACTATTTAATTATACAAATTGTTTATATTGTTAACATCCGTTAGAGTAGTTTATTCTTCTGTTAAACGGAATATGGTTAGAACACTGCTATAAGGATTTTGAGCATGAATACCATAACCTCATTCTTCTCGCTATTGTAGTGAAGTATATGAAGATCACTTAACTGGCCACCATTCAGCTGTGCACCAGTAACATTCAAGAGATTCCACTCTGAATCCAAAAGCTCCACTCTGTTGGACACTTCACTTATCACAATTCTGCCATAAATATCAGCAAAATCTACAGCACTACGTTTATCAAGTTTTGACTGATATTGGCGCACAATACTTCCACTCATTGCTATCTCCGTTAATCGTGTTTTACTTTGGGCGTTATGTGAAACCAATACAAGGTTCCCATTTGATTTCTGAAGGACATTTACGCCATGTCTGAAATCACAAATACCTGAGGACAGCATTATCGTATGTTGCAGGGAACCCTTCGCATTATATATGTATACTTCGGCGGGATTCTGTCCTTCCTTATCCAACAGGATCATTAGGTTGCCATTAGCGGATACGGATAAAACATTCGAATATGATCGCCTTAGCTCACTAATCCACGGTGATATTCTAAACGGGTGTTTTCTACCCTTCCTAATGCGTGAGACTGAAAGCCTATTGCTCTCTGGTAGGCCTAGTATAATAATAAGAATGCTAACAAGGGGGTAAAGCGTAAGTGCAGTAAAACACCCTGAAAAGTGTAATTTTCTTACTATTGCTATAAAACGGTCAATAATGTAATGAAGTGATTGCAGAGAACCAAAAACAATTCCTTGATTTTTTTCACAGAAACAACATAAATGGTTTTTTCAAATATATTTATTTTGAATAACATAACAAAAACGGCATTACACTTTTCAAATTTTAACTCCTAGAGCAGGATATAGTGTAATTACGTAATACCATGGTTTTTTGATTACACTATACATGGTAATAATAATAATAATAACAGTGCTAAAATTAAGCAGGTAATCTGTTACTGCAACAAAACACCTAGAAAAGTGTAATTACATAATACAATGTTTTTTTTATTAGACTATACATGGTAATAATAATAATATTCCTCATAGGCGCCGACTCCACAGGGGCAACAGGGACTTTCGCCCCAGTACTCGCCAAGGTTCTGGGGCGAGAGTATAGTTTCGCCCCAGTACTTTTTGGCCATTGAAAATTCAAAATGCTTAATAAAACTTATTCATTTTTAGTTAAAGAACAAGGAGCGCCTCTGCGGACTCCATATTCAGAAAAATGCCATATCAAAAGCCACTTATAAAACGCTGTGTGACTCGAGCGGGTTTAACTGCAGCCTGCATGCATTAGAAATTTGATATGCCTACATACCACAGACTCTTCGAAAATGGCAGGCCGCATGTGTGATAATTGGTTGATGGACATGTTTCATCTGTCTGAGCGCTGAAACTAGTTATGTTATCATATCGATGGTGAATCATTCACTGTGCATGCGTTTTGTATGGGGTTAACTCGATCGGT
This sequence comes from Aporrectodea caliginosa, assembly GCA_020284085.1. NCBI lineage: Eukaryota > Metazoa > Annelida > Clitellata > Crassiclitellata > Lumbricidae > Aporrectodea > Aporrectodea caliginosa. The sequence goes on from JACEVL010001155.1 coordinate 39,360, forward strand.
TGCACTTGGGAACGTTTAGTCTATACATCCTGAGAGTAAGACACTTCGCTCCATCGCAGTGAGGGTCAATTTAAGGTCAATCTTGCATGGCATGTCAATGCTAGCTGTCTCTCTAACCCCTTTGTCCCCCCCCCCATGCTTACATACGCTAAGATAGACAGAACAGCAAAAGTTAGGGAAGCACAGTTGAACGTAGTACTATCGGAAAATTATTGGGTGGCGCGAAAACGGATCGGTACGCCACTCTCTGAAAGCTTGGTGTTTATAAGTGTTAACAAATCTTTCAGAATTGAATTATTGATGGTCACAGTCTTAAAGGTTACTAGTTACTAGTGACTTACTATTGCAATTGCAATGGATAAGTTTGCTGTGAATCGTTCGCGCTTAGAAGTACCGCAACAGAAGACTGTGCCGCCGCCGCTGCTGCCGCCACCGGTGAAACTGTCACAACTCACTGAAGCGGCTGTTGCGGCCTCTGGTACTATAGAGTGGTACTGCTTACACAGTGCCTGAAAGCCATGGACGTGCCGCCCGTGCGAGTACTGGTAAGCGACCATTCAATAATAAATGGCTCACGACGTATCCGTGGCTAACTGTACCTGTCACTGCATGTAGGCTACTGCTGAAAAGGCATTTTCTGGTCTTAGGCGACTGAAAACGTATCTCCGAAACACTATGACACAGACAAGATTAAACAACATTGCTAACGAGCTTATTTTGTCTCGGTTCGGTTTCCTACGCAAACTGCATGTACTTTCATCACGAGAACTACTGGCAACAGCATCGAATCTCGTTGAGGTCTATAAAGACGACCTTGATGCATGCTTCGGAAATGAGCTTGTGCAGTTTGTTCACTTTCTGGAAGCATTCAAGGACGAAAAATCTCAAGACGTCTCTCGAGAGCATTTCATGCATCAGATGATACTCAAGAAACAAGTTCAGGGCTCATTTCCTAATGTGGATATATCACTGTGACTCCGCATGTATCTGGTGCTGATGGTCAGTAACTGCAGTGCGGAACGTTTTTTCTAAAAAATTAAACTAATAAAGAACAGACTTCGCACATCAATGGGCAATGAGCGGTTGTCCCAGCTTCTATTTAAAGCTTCTATGCTCTGATGAGCAGAGAAGCTGACATTCTGTATGAGATCAACTTTGAGGACCTGGTGACCAAATTTGGGAAGAAGAAAACACACAAAGCTCCACTAATTTGACATAAATTCACACCCGAGACAAACCATACCTTCTGACCTGTTAACTGTTTCTTAGTTTCAGATATTTTTTTAAATTGTGTTTGTGCACGCTGTGCACTACTGAAATATTTCATAATCAATTATGAAGCACAAGTAAAAAAATCTTGCATTTGTGGTGGAGGCCCCTATGTGGTGGAGGCCCCTGTGCACTGGCACATAGTGCACATGCCTAAATCCAGGCCTGCCTATCGAATTGTTTGTGAATGATCCGATAAGATTGCATTATGAGGAATTTATTAGATAGGGCTACTTTTTAAAAGGTATGTTCCCTAACGTTGTATGTTTCCAACTTTATACAGTGATTATTGTCACAAAAGTGGTTCATGCAAACATTAGTTTGAGTTAAACATTAAAGTTTTATCAAAGAATTTCAGAAACATTAAGTCTTTACGCCTATAGCCTTTTTTCCTTCATTGACATCGTCTCTGATTACCCATGAAAATATTAGGGCTCATAGCGGCGTGTCAAAAATTGACACTGCGTTATGAACTCTATTGTTTCCATGGTTTTAATTAAATTACGCGTTAAGTAAACCGTGTGATTAATATGCCAAAATAGCCTGGTGATTATGTGATACTCAAATAATTGTCAGTAAAAGTAATTTTCCACGTTTAATAAACATTTAATGGACAAGTTACTCACAATGTTTTAGGATTCAAATGGACCAACCCACAATTATATGTTAAAATTCATATGGACCAACCACAAATTTCCAGGATTCAAATGGACCAACCAACATTTATTTTTTCAGATGAAAATTCATTTGCAAATTGCTGAATACAATCTCATCTTAATATCAAACGTACATTTTTGCACTTGCATACTTAAAAGTAGAAATTTTCATACTTAAAAGTAGAAATTTTCATTTAAGGACCAGCTAAAACTATGCTAAAAGTTGCTGGTGTTATCTACACTGACTATTGGAAACATAAAATCTCAATGAAGGAGTTCGAGGCAACGTTTCTTTTTCTTCCTGAAGGCTAGCTGTTCATTGAAGACCTTTGTTCGAATCGTCTCCCACTGGTACTCTATTTCTGGATGTAGAGCCTTGAACTGAAGAATGGCTTTCTTTTCTGGAAATACATTGAAAAAAATAAATGTCAAATATATAAACAATGTAAATGCAATTCTTGATTACTGTAGTGTAGTTTATAATACATGTTTGTTCTCACAAGTGCTGAGATCCACTGATAATAATAATAATTATAATGGTCAAAATTAGGGGGTAATGCGTCATTACATTAAAACACCCAGTAAAGTGTAATTCTTGATTACTGTAGGTTATAATACATGTATGTTGTGCCAAGTGTTGTGGCATGTAACTGCGACATGTAATTTAGGCAGTTATGCAGACAGCCAGGAAAAAAGATGCCTCTTGCACGGGAACAAGGAAACGGTAATATGTCAAAACATAAAAACAGCAGCCACCTGACGGTCGAGATGAAGTCACACAATCCACAAAGTTAAATACCACTGTTAAAGGGCTATCCTAATTCGATCCTGTCGATGACATACAATGATAATGAAGAAATATGTTCTAGAATGTTAATAAATAAGTATTGACACACTCACGAGGGAGGCCGTTTTCTCTGGTGAGGAAGTCACGGAAGTAAGCATTAACCACGTCTGTCTCTGTTGGCGTCCATCTTGCTCGTTTCTTTGGAGTCTTCTCACTGAAAACGAATTTATGACAATCATATTATATAAAAAAAGGAGAAAGAAATATATATATAAAATCTACATATAAAGAAATCGATATAGGTCTGTATAAGTATAGCAAGATATATATACCGAAACAGATAGCTATATAAGAAATATATATAGGCTACATGTCTATTATTACAGTTAGGTTGTTTTATGTTCTGACAAGTGCTTAATCCACTAATATTATAATGCGGATACGCGTATCTGTATAAGAAATATATATATATATATATATATTTCCATGCAAATATCCAAATTTGATACTTATGCAAAGGCTTTTGATAGGTGTCATCACTCTTCAAATTCAAGATATTGTAAAATTTGAAATTGTCAAAAATTGTCACAAACATCAGGAAATTATTGAACACGTTTCAAGAGGCAGGTCAGAATGCTAGTCTCTCGCACTATGCTATTGTTTCCACTAACATCATCACCTCCCCATTTCGTATGTAGGGCCTACAGACCATAGATAGATAGAAAATGGTAAAGTGTGATAATGCATGGCAATATTATAACCAATTTACTATTTCACAAGGGTTACTTATTCTGCAACATACATTGTCGATGAGCTGGACGGTGGTGATCCACATTGCTCAGAGACGTTCATGGCTTCGACTACATGCTGAGTGTTAGCAGGAACTGATGGCACGGAGGCAAGGCTAGCAGGAACTGATGGCACGGAGGCAAAGCTATCAGGAACCGGTGGCAGGGAGGCAAGAGGTGCAGACGACTCTGCAGACTGGGGCTGGTCGAATTGATGGAGCAATTCGCCAACGTACAACAGCTCTGCTTGTGCCTGCGGTACCTGATATACATTTTCATTGATGAACTCAGAATGTCCGATATGTTTTAAGAAATAAGACCTCCTGTTCTCCGGAACTTCTGCGTGCGAGTACAGTGTGCTGATGTAGTGTCGCATTCTTGTTGCACTAATTCTCTTTCCGTCAATTTCTGCTTTCACACAAACTCTTTTTAGAGCATGCCATCCACTGATGTGGTCACTTGAAGCCTGCATATTCGGAAAGAGATACTCATTGTCTTTCCGTACGTGGCATTGATTTCTTATGGTTTTATCACTAAGGCGCACCAAGGCATCGACTGTGTCCATTGGTACCAAAACCGGAACAAAACCCATACCCTTCCCAGTTAAATACATTAATTTTGATTTCTTAGCTAGTTCTTGCTGCAGCTCATTCATTCTCTCAATTTGAGCAGATGGCACCCAGACATTGTTGACGCAATCCTCCCAAGCTGTTAACTTAAGACGAGCTACTTCCCCGCCGCGTCTAGCATTAAAGAGCGTTATTCGAGATGCTGCAATATCACGAAGCTCTCCATATTCCTCAGTTGTCCATATCATGAATGGATCTTGAGTCAAATTGGCCATTCTAGTGAGAGAGTGAAGCCTCAGTTTATCAATCTCCTCTTTCAAAGGCAGTTGTTCCGGTTTCCGTAGTCTAGTACATCTATTGGTGTTGAGTTGATACATCGCGTCGCCAAAGACAAGATTATAATGAATTTCGAGGACTTCTACAAACTTCCCTACTTCTGACGCGCTTGCATCGTCCTCTGCTACTAGGAAAGATCCCTTGACAATCTTACATGCCTTCTTGATCAAGTAGAATAATGCGACCTTCAGACCCGATTTCATAGAGTTGTCTGTTCGGATAGTTGTTTCCTTTATTGCCCGCTCCAGGTAATCGAAGTTGTCTCTTTGAAACATATGTATGACACTACATTCTTCTGGGCTTACTTTTGCTTCCTTGAATTTCAAAAACAGATTTGCTAAGCGACGCATATCACTCATCACAGATCGCTTCACTTCCATCTTCTTATCTCTCTTTGCCTTCATCTTCTCGTATAATCTTTCACCGATTTTTAGGAGACACTTGTCAGTTTTACACACTTGTCCAGCTTCATCATTCAAGAATTTCGACAGTATTTTTGTAGTAAACTCTTCATTCAGATTCGCACCTGAAAAAACAACTTCCAGTGGAACTGCCTGTGGGACACTGCCACCCGCTGCCGTGCACGTTTGTTTGTGTAGGTAGAAATATGATTTACTGAAGATTCCCTTGCAAATGTCACACATCGTTCCATCTTTTCTATCACCACCTTTGCGTACTCGTCGCTCTGTCATCACTACTACTTCTTTGTGTCCAGCGTTTTTGACATTGTAGGTTATGATACCACTTCTTTTCATCTGTTTGAATAGATCTCGGCTTTCTTTACCGACGCAACTCATTGCTTTCTTTACATCTGGTTCGTTCTTGTGTATGTTCCTTATATGTCCCGTCAACCGCTGAAACAACTTCTGGCAATATGGACACGGCCTTCTGGGTGCTACAGCTCGCTTACGACGGAGCCCGCTGCAGTTGATGTCAGGAGACAAATTCTGAGACTCATTAGAAGACAGAAGAGGAGAGTCTTGGGTTTCTGTTCTACGGGGCTCATATAATGACTGTATGAGACTGGTGACAGTTGCACGGATAGTTTTCGATCGGCCTCTCTCAGCTTCTGTTAATCAGCGAAACAAATTAGGGATTAACCATTGTGATATTTTTGATCACTTTATGTTATAATATGTTCTGACAAGTGTTTGCATCAACTAATAATAATGGTCAAAATAAGGGGGTAATGCATCATTACATTAAAACACCCAGTAAAGTGTAATTCTTGATTACTGTAGGTTACAATACATGTATGTTCTCCCAAGTGCTGAGATCAAGTAAAAATAATGATAATTATAATGGTCAAAATAAGGGGGTAATGCGTCATTACATTAAAACACCCAGTAAAGTGTAATTTTTGATTACTGTAGTTTATAATACATGTATGTTCTCCCAAGTGCTGAGATCAAGTAAAAATAATGATAATTATAATGGTCAAAATAAGGGGGTAATGCGTCATTACATTAAAACACCCAGTAAAGTGTAATTTTTGATTACTGTAGGTTACAATACATGTATGTTCTCCCAAGTGCTGAGATCAAGTAAAAATAATGATAATTATAATGGTCAAAATAAGGGGGTAATGCGTCATTACATTAAAACACCCAGTAAAGTGTAATTTTTGATTACTGTAGTTTATAATACATGTATGTTCTCCCAAGTGCTGAGATCAAGTAAAAATAATGATAATTATAATGGTCAAAATAAGGGGGTAATGCGTCATTACATTAAAACACCCAGTAAAGTGTAATTTTTGATTACTGTAGTTTATAATACATGTATGTTCTCCCAAGTGCTGAGATCAAGTAAAAATAATGATAATTATAATGGTCAAAATAAGGGGGTAATGCGTCATTACATTAAAACACCCAGTAAAGTGTAATTTTTGATTACTGTAGGTTACAATACATGTATGTTCTCCCAAGTGCTGAGATCAAGTAAAAATAATGATAATTATAATGGTCAAAATAAGGGGGTAATGCGTCATTACATTAAAACACCCAGTAAAGTGTAATTTTTGATTACTGTAGGTTACAATACATGTATGTTCTCCCAAGTGCTGAGATCAAGTAAAAATAATGATAATTATAATGGTCAAAATAAGGGGGTAATGCGTCATTACATTAAAACACCCAGTAAAGTGTAATTTTTGATTACTGTAGGTTACAATACATGTATGTTCTCCCAAGTGCTGAGATCAAGTAAAAATAATGATAATTATAATGGTCAAAATAAGGGGGTAATGCGTCATTACATTAAAACACCCAGTAAAGTGTAATTTTTGATTACTGTAGGTTACAATACATGTATGTTCTCCCAAGTGCTGAGATCAAGTAAAAATAATGATAATTATAATGGTCAAAATAAGGGGGTAATGCGTCATTACATTAAAACACCCAGTAAAGTGTAATTTTTGATTACTGTAGGTTACAATACATGTATGTTCTCCCAAGTGCTGAGATCAAGTAAAAATAATGATAATTATAATGGTCAAAATAAGGGGGTAATGCGTCATTACATTAAAACACCCAGTAAAGTGTAATTTTTGATTACTGTAGGTTACAATACATGTTACAATACAAGTTCTCCCAAGAGCTGAGATCAAGTAAAAATAATGATAATTATAATGGTCAAAATAAGGGGGTAATGCGTCATTACATTAAAACACCCAGTAAAGTGTAATTTTTGATTACTGTAGGTTACAATACATGTAAGTTCTCCCAAGTGCTGAGATCAAGTAAAAATAATGATAATTATAATGGTCAAAATAAGGGGGTAATGCGTCATTACATTAAAACACCCAGTAAAGTGTAATTTTTGATTACTGTAGGTTACAATACATGTATGTTCTCCCAAGTGCTGAGATCAAGTAAAAATAATGATAATTATAATGGTCAAAATAAGGGGGTCAGGCATCATTACATTAAAACACCCAGTAAAGATGCAGACGTTGAAGTACTCAGGGTGCCAAAGTGGCTGACCCTCACAAGTGTCGCAGAAGTGTTAAATGAAGAACTCAGGTTCCTTTTCGCCTGTTTCTTCCTGTGCCCACCATCCACATCTCTTCCCTGTGTATTTAGTATCTCGCCTACATTGAAGAGATTCTTCAGATTCTTTGACACCAAGGGCTACATATTAGAGAATGGTTATTGAAAGTGATGAGTGATTGGCCTTTTGGAGGTGTTGGCATAAGATCTCCGCAGTTGATTCATCGTATGCCTTAAAGCAACTAATTTCAGCATAATCACCAAGAGCCACCCAATATTCCCAATTTCATGAAATTCTAATTTTGAATTTTTAAATTTTCTGTTAGTGCAAAAGAGAAACAACAAAAGTGAGAGAGCTATGACAGAGAACAGCACGACACAGAAAAGAAGATGAGGCTCTGGAGATATATACACAGCAGTATTGGATTACTTAACCAACAACAAGACAAAGCATGAAAGAAGAATATTGAAGCAACAAGAAAGACATATAACAAGACAGTGAGAAAAGTAATGTAATTAGCCACTTCCATAGAAAGAACTGATATGGGAAAAAGGTGAAATTGATATAAAATAAAAGATGGCAAAGGCAGACAACTAGGCCAAAAGGTCCCTGGATAGAGAACAGTGTTATTTAAGGTTCAGTTTACTTTTCTTTTCAGTTTCAGTATTATTTTAACTTTCCAGTTTAGTTCGGTTTATGCACCAAACAGACAAAAATTTAAGTTTCATTTTACTTTTCAGTGTCAGTTTTAGTATTTTTAAGAGATCTGAGCATGTTTAGAGGTCGCTATGTTTTGACACTTTTTATAGAAATTTGCAAAAATTGTGCAACTGGCGCGTAAATAGCCGCATTATGAATTCAAATTAGCACCCATGAACATCAAGTCCAATCTTTCTAAATCATGATCAATATGCCAACTATATTTAAGTAAATAAAAGAATAATAAGCTTATTTACAAATAAAAAACTTGAATCAAGATCTTTCTGATAGATAAACGGTTGTTGGCTTATAGGCTTATAGCTAATTTTTAAATTTTGCATGCCAACTTTTCATTATAATTCGTTTCGTATACAATTGGATTGTTTAATATTGCTCTATATGCTGCTAATTTAGCATGAATAGAGTATTTTTTAAGCTTTGAAGCCAGCCTTGAATATGAAATAAGCTTACAACACATGTTTTTTCACTTTCTGTAATAAAAGCTCATACGTGACAAAAACGGCAGCTATGGTAGAACTGTCATCAACCAGGAGTTCCTCACAATGTTGGCCGCTAAGGATGCCTGACAAACACATTCTTGGGTCTGGACTCCCCAAAACTGAGGCAATCCTGAGGAATTTTATGTTGCATTACCAAAATAGACTAATATAACAGTTGGTGAGGCCACGAAAGCAACAATAGTCGCTGCGTTCGTAATTCGGGAGATAGCTAGAATCCCGCACTGCGTGCTGATTCAGGTGTTCGCAAGCACTTGGACAACATCAGCCTCAGTCAAAACACTTAATAACAAATCTCAAACTGGAAGCTCCTCTTCAAGTACACAACCTCTGAAAGTAATAACATAATAGTAAATATAGAATAATAGCAATTAATTACAATAATGATTGCTTACCTCTCAAAGGTTCATTAGTCACTCTAAGCTTGCCTAGCTTGTTTAGAGTAACACAGGGAGGAGATCCGGTCGACGTATCCTTGGATCGTAGACTCGGAACCGACCTGGGCTGATGAATCAAAGTCCTCCGTGCCCACCTTCATGTGGTGCAGACTGTTAGTATCCTCCCAAACTTTGGTAGGAGAACGAACGGGCACGGCAGGCAAAACCAGGGGAAGGCAATGGCAAACCACCCCTGTTAATATGCCAAGAAAACCGTATGGATCAAGTAAATTCAAATAACAAAGAAGTAGTCGCAGATGGTGAGTCTCCCAGGCCGGAGTGCGACTCAATAGCTACTGGGAAAGAGCAAGATGGGGAGTGTAAAGCAATCTGGTCTAATGAAGCAACAGGAATAAAGCCGAAAGGAAGTCCTGCGGTGGATCGTACTAGAGAGCAAAGACTCAACCTGAGCTGTAAAAAGAGGATGAAGATAGGTACATGGAATGTACGTAGTATGCAGAGTGGAAAGATGGATGTCATTCAAAGAGAGATGGAACGTCTTGAATTATCAGTAATAGGGTTAAGTGAAACAAGATGGAAAGGGCAGGGTCATTTCAACTGGAATGGTTTTAAGATAATAATGTCAGGTCAAAAAGAGAAAGGAAGAAATGGGGTGGCAATTATGTGTGATAGGACAAGCGCGAATGCAATAATGGGTTATGACACAGTAAGTGATAGAATCTTGAGTGTAAGATTTCGAGGAAATAAAGTCAATATAACAATCATACAAGTATATGCACCGACATCAATAGCGACTGAGGAAGAGCATGAAAGCTTTTACAACGAGCTGCAAGGTATAATTGACAAAACTCCTAAAGGAGATGTAAGAATGGTCATGGGTGACTTCAATGCGAAGGTGGGAAAATATAGTGGAGTAGGAAGAGGGGGAGACACGATAGGTAGACATGGTCTGGGAAAGCAAAACGAAGCAGGAGAGAGATTGGTGGAGTTTTGTGAAGGTAACAACTTGAAAATAATGAATACATGGTTTGAACAGCCAAAAAGAAGGTTGTACACATGGACGTCACCGGATGGGAAACATAGGAATCAGATTGATTATATACTGATAAATAAAAGATGGTATAGCACAATAAGAGATGTGAAAACAAAACCAGGTGCGGATTGTGGAACCGATCATGAATTACTAGTGACAACAGTGCAAACAAAATTAAAAAAACTTAAAAAAGGGGAAAGATTGATCACATTCGACTGTAAGGAAATAACACAGGAATACAGAGTAGAAATAAGGAATAGATTTGAAATATTAGAGAGGGATGAAGCGGAGACAGAAGAGGTTGAGAACAATTTATGGGAAAAGACGAAGAAAGTGATTTTAGAAACTGCAGAGAAATACATTCCGAAGAAGAAAAAAGACAAAACAACACCATGGCTATCGAAAGAAGCTATCAACATAGCCATGCAAAGAAGGGATGCAAAAAGGGAAGGAGACAAGGACAAAGTAAGAAAACTGAACAGTGCATTTCAAAAGCAAGCACGCATGGACAAAGAAAAGCATCTAAATGAAATGTGCAAGGAAATGGAGGATGAGGGAAGAAAAGGAAGAACTAAAGCAATGTTCTCAAAAGTGAGGGAAATAACGAAGAAAAACACACCAAGAATGGGATCATTGAAAGCAAGTGATGGACACATAATTGCAGATGAGGAAGGAATGAAGAACAGATGGAAGGAATACACAGAAGATTTGTACAATGAAGATAAAAGAGTAAAGGTAGAAAAAATGGATGTAACAGAATATGAAATTGAGCCTGAAGTCATGGAAGCAGAGGTAGAATGGGCTATTAATCAATTGAAAGATAATAAGGCACCGGGTCGAGATGGGATACCAATAGAAATGATAAAAGCTGGGGATGGTGCGATGACAAAGACAATAACAAAAATTTGCAATATCATATGGTCAACTGGAAAATGGCCAGAAGATTGGAAAAGCTCTGTTTTTATTCCGCTATTCAAAAAAGGAGACGCGAAAGAATGTGAAAATTATAGGACAATAGCAATGATATCACACATAAGCAAAATTTTACTTAAAATAATACATAAAAGAATGGAATGTACAATAGAAAGAGAGCTTCCTGAAAGTCAAGCAGGGTTTAGGAAATCTCGTGGAACAAGGGATCATATCGCCAACATGAGATGGATTATGGAAAGACAAAGGGAATATGGACAGAAAGTATACATATGCTTCATCGATTATAGTAAAGCGTTTGACTGTATTAACCATGAATTGATGTGGAAAACTTTGGTAGAAATGGGAATACCGAAACACTTGGTACAACTTCTTAAGGGATTGTACGAAGATCAGACAGCGGTGATAAGAACAGAATATGGAGATACTGACGGATTCAGGATAAAGAAGGGAGTACGGCAAGGTTGCATTTTGTCTCCTTTTCTATTTAATTTGTATGCAGAAAGGATAATGAGGCAGGCAGGTATGGATGAAGCTGAAGAAGGAATAAAGATAGCGGGAAGAACATTGAACAATCTGAGATACGCTGATGACACAACACTATTGGCTGGCAATAAAAATGATTTGATAGAACTAATAAGAAGGCTCAAGAGAGAAAGTGAGAAAGCAGGACTCTATTTCAATATAAAGAAAACAAAGATCATGACAACAGAGGAGGAGGACAGTTTCGTAGTAGACAGTGAAGAAATAGAAACGGTAACAAGCTTTACATTTCTGGGATCAGTAATAGAAAAAGAAGGAAAATGTGATATGGAAATAAATCGTAGAGTGGCGATAGGAAAAGCTGCAATGAACGGTCTGGAAAAAATATGGAAGGACAAACATGTCAGTATAGACACAAAAAAAAGATTGGTGAAGGCTCTAATCATACCAACAGTAACATATGGCAGTGAGACATGGACATTGACTAAGAAAACGAGAAAAAAGATTAACGCATGCGAAATGTGGATATGGAGGAAAATGCAGAGAATTTCATGGACGGAGAAAAAGACTAACGAATGGGTGCGCAGGGATATAGGAATTGAGAAAGATGAGACACTTCAACAAACAGTGCTAAGAGCAAAGTTGAGGTTCTTTGGACATATCATGCGGTCAGACGGACTGGAAAAGGAAATGATGTTAGCATATGGAGAGGGAAGGAGAAAACAAGGACGACCAAGGATAAAGTGGATGGACGAGATACATGAAATAACTAGAATGAATTTAACAGAACTGAGAGATGCGACGGCGGACAGAAGAAAATGGAGGAACTTGATCTTGACGGTCGCCAGGGTTCAACGAACTGATAGCATTAATTACAATAATGATTGCTTACCTTCAAACTGCAAAGATCCTGCAGAATGGTCATCAGAAAGCTTTCTGCCTGAAACACCACCCTTCTGATCTACTTCTAGACGCCTTCTGCAATGAGACGAGTTTCTCACCTGAGATGGCGGCAGTGGAATGATGATGACAGTGCCTAAAAGACAAGAATGATAGTGGTCAGTTGATAATGTTGAGATACAGTTCTTTTGGTCTTCTTGACAAAAATATGACACTTCAAAATATAAACTTCAAAATATACACATAACGTGCCTCTTGTTAATTCTTTGCATAGGATTCCTGTTCAAAGAATCTCTTGCAAGCCCATTTTTCAATTATTTCACTTATACACCTATGTTACAAGAATTTTGTTATAAAGTTGATTATCAGTATCAGTGTCCAAGAAAGCATGGCTATTTGATGCTGCAAATTAGATAGTGGATTAATAAAAAAAAATGTTCGGAAATAAAATATCATTCATTCTACTCACGTTTCTTACGTGCTGGAATCTCTGAGGAAAGCTCTGATTTCTCGGGTGATGATGACTCTATAATAGTATGGTCTGATCTTACTGACTGATCTGACGCCAATGGAAAAAAGTCCTATTTCAACAAAAAAACACAAACTACATAACCATGGCTTGACTTGTGAAAACAACTGTACAATGTACAACTGTTCCCTTTATGAATGCTTCAGGGAAATTTCTAGCTAGGTCTTTTCTAATAAGATTTAACCCCTAAAACTCTGGGTTGATAAAGTCCAGTTATTACCTGCTACAATGTCACCTGAATAAAATTTACTGTAAATGAATCACACCTCCTAGAATTCTTAAGATGCACTACAGAATGTTGTGTTTGGTTTACAAATCAACAGTAAACCTATATATCTTCGTTTAATAGAACAAACTGGCATACCACAGCAAGTCACATGATAGAAGACAATTGTCAAATGGGCAGTAAAGAATTGTTTCAGCATTTCTAATTGTGGTCTGAACTTGTGATTAATGTGGTGCACAAAAGAGCTAACTCTCACCCTGCAATATATGTGGCTGTATTATACCTGGATTTCTAGTATAATTGTATAAATTGATAGTACTATAGTCCCACATTATATTTCAAATTAAATTATTTAAACACAGATGTTAAGCAACTGAAGAAAGATTCTGAGTCCTTTAAAGCTGTGTAGAAAGGTCAAACCTTAACTCTCTGAAGAAATGTTAAGCCTAAGTATCCCAAGAAAGGTTAACTACCATTTGAATTACCATATGAAAAGAGCTTAACCTATTATCATTACTAATCAATATCAAATATACATGCTAAAAAATTCTTGTACATTTTTAAATCTAAATGACACAATTAAGCTAACCTGCTCTTTCACCCAGGACGAGGTCCCTGTCATTTTCTTTTGGGTCTCCTTTTCTCTTGCTCTCTGAAGAGCAGTTTCAACCATTAATCGACCTCGCGAAAACATTTCTACAAAATTTTAATTCAGAAAACTGATTGCTGATTGCTTGCTTTATAATAATATAAAGAAAGATAATCCTGCATTTTAGCATGCTTTATTCTTGTTTCTTCCAGTAAAAAGTTAGTAATAGCATTTCAATGATTTAACGATGACTATCATCAATCCAACTTCTATTTTAAACAGAGATTCTTTTAATCAATCTAACTTCTATTTATGTAAAGAATTCTGTTCATTAATCCATATTCCATTTCAATGCAAACAATAACTTTCATCAATCCAACTTCCAGTTTCACAAGAAACTATTTTCATCAATCCACCTCCCATTTCAACGCAAATTATTCTTTTTAACAGTTCAACTTCGACTTACATAAAGAATTATTTTTGTTAATAGTCCGTCGTTTGGCAGATTCATATAAAGATAAAACTACACCTAATTCTGGCTATCTTGTTTCGCATATATAACTTTTCATTCTAAACTAGGTAATCTATCGTTTTAGCGGGTTTAATTATTTCTCAAATTCTCATATCGGAATAGCGGGTTTTATTATATTGTTGCTAAATTATTTGATATTGTCACTTTAAAATGGAAGCTGGATTGATAAAAAAAACTGATTCCCTAAGTGGAAGTGGGATTGATGAAAACGTTCCTGTGTTCAAAATTGAAGTTGGATTGATCGAAATAATTTTTACCGTAAATAGAAGCGAGATCGATGAGAATATATATCTTTCCTTAAATAAAAGTCCCATTGATAAAAAATATTTATCTCGTCAAATAGAAGTTGGATTGATAAAAGTAATCTTTTGCAACTAAATGGAAGTTGGATTGATGAAAAATTGTCGTCATGAAATGGAAGCTGGATTAAAAACGTTTATTGCTTAGTTTCACATAATTAAACCCGCTAAAACGATACTGAATACAAATGCAATAATTAAACCCGCTAAAACGATAGATTACCCTAAACTATTTTAACACAAATTCAGCTTGTCAGAGGTTTTTCCAGGTAGAGCATACGACAAAATGTAGTGCTACTCGGCTACTAGTCCCATACACACGCACATGTTGAAACGAATCGGCTAGTCATTACCGTTTTCAAGCGACGTTTTCAGTCGCAATTTATGAATACAAATTTCTGAATAACTGATTGCTAAAATATGAAAGTTTATAACAGTTACTTACTACGATAAAACGATAAACCTGGGAATACGACGTGTATTATAAACTAAGATGGCGGACTATAAAGCACGAGTTACTATGCGCATGCGCGAAGGCCGGGTGTGTCTGTGTCACGTTAAGACAGAAATTATTATGTTTTCGGACGAAACAAATTTATAGTCACAAAAATCAGCAGTTTGAGATGAATATCACAGTAAAATGCCCCAAAATAGGTTCAATTCATAGAAGAAAAAACTAAAACACTTATCAGAATTGCGATATACGAACATAAGTCCTAGTTTTCCAGTTTTCAGATGCTCAGAGTGGATTACGTTATAAAGGGTTTATTTTTTTCAAAAATAGTTATGTTTTTCACAAGTCAACAGTTTGAGATGAATATCATAGTAAATTGCCGAAATATACGTTTAATTCATAGAAAAAAACCTAAAAACATTTATCAGAGTTACGACATACGAACATAAGTCCATCTTCTATTTTTAAGAGACGGGAAAAGTGGATTACACTATAAGTGGTTTTTTCTAAATACCAAATAATAATAGGGGAAATTTGTAATCACAGTCAGAAATTACCTACGATACCCAAACGTTCAAATATTGTCCAGGGCTCTTCATTGGCCGACAGAGAAGCCATCTACCGAGTCCTAAGTACATCGCAACAGCGCTACTATTTTTTAAGATACGTCAAATGAAAGGTGTCCTCTTATTATTACACCATACAAAAAATTACGCTTTAAGCGGAAATTTTCACCACGCTTTTTACACTTTACCCCTACTTCATGCTTATAATAATATGAGGTGCCAACACGGGCAAAGCACCTGTGGTGAGCTGTAGCAGAGCGCATACGTGGGACAACCATGAGGCCACGAGTCGAAGATCGCAGAGACTACCTTGCGGGTAAAGAGGATACCAAGGGGCAAAAGGACTTCAGGTAGGATGGAGCCACCGCAACAAGATAGCTGCGCATGACGGAAAGGGTTTTGAACTGAAAATACTGTTGAATAGGGAGCCAGTGGCATTCAGCTTCAGAGAGAATACGAGAATCGTTAGTGCAAATATTAAGCAGATAATCTGCAATCATAATCAAGCATTTATATAGCGCCACTCAAAAACAGAGGCGCTCCCGACCCAACCAGTCTCTTCACTGGTAAAGGGAGGTTTTCAAACTTGCGGAACTGGTCAAAAGAAATAGAAAAAGGTCAGTCCTGAGGGACTGAGGTAACTGGTTCCAGCTATTGGGACCAACAATAGCCTAACTCCGTAGAAGTACGCACCCATAGGACAACCAAGTAAACCACGGACCGAGGACCGAAGGGAGGAACGACTGTGCAGAGAAGAAGGTACTGGGGTACAAAAGTCCCTAAGATAGTGAGGAGCAGACCCAGCAAGACAGCTTCGCATGAGGGAACAGACCTTGAATTGGATGCGCTGGCGGATGGGCAGCCAGTGAAGGGAGGCACGGATAAAATAGGAGATATGGTCAAACTTTGCAATGCCCCCTATGAGGCGGGCGGCAGCGTTTAGAATGGACTGAAGTTTAGATGTATTTGTAGAGGAGAGACCAATGTACACCACATTCCCATAATCAATCCTGGAACAGATCAATGCATGGACCAAAGTCGTGATAGTGCATGTGCAGTGGTAGTGATTGGCGGATGGCACGGAGATGACGTAGGTAGTAGAAGCAGGAACGAGAGACATTATTTACGTGATCAGACAGAGAGAGGACAGGATCAAGAATGAATCCAAGATCACAGACAGAGGAAGAGAAGTGCATAATTATTTGGAAACCGAAGACGAAGGGAGTCAGCATCAACCTTGGCAAGCTGGGCACAGATAGACAGTGAGCTAACCACTCGCCATAATTATACGCCTACGATATGATAAATAATAACCACTAAATACTGACTGAGAACTGACTCACACATTGACGGTAATCTAATTTTAGATCTGAGTTATTTGTACTTACGAAGCAAAGCTTGTATTTCTTTATTTTACGAACTCACCCATGCGGTCTAGAGTTGTGTGAACTGCAATTCGAAAGAAGTTGGTCGTAAGGACGCTGCTCCAATGCGAACAGACAGATCGAAGCCTGCTGATCACAAGACCAGACTTTGCTTTCCACACACTTTTAGCCAGCTTCAAACCCTTCACCTCCATAGCTACGACTTTTACAAGGATACATTCCAGTAGCTCGTTCGGTAGATCTTGCAGCTACAAAATAAAGATATCATATCATTCTGTTTACCAACAATTTTAAGAACACCTCAGGATAAAATAAAACAAGTGGAAGGACCATTTACGCTGAGCCGTAAACTCTACAGCAATCCATATAAAGGATAAGTTTACATAAGTTTTCGAGGGGCGCGGTGGTGTAGGGGTATGTTCGGTGCCTAGAGCCGAAGGGTTTATGGTTCGAATCCACCTCAAGCCGCCGCGTAGGGACAATGGGCAAGTCCTTCACTCGCAATTGCTCATGCGCTTCGGCGTGAAACTCCGATTCAGTGTCCGCGCTGTAGTCGGGAGCGCCTCTGCGTAGAAATCTTGAAGGGAAGCTATAACAAGTGCTCATACATACATACATACATACATACATACATACATACATACACACACACATACATACATACATACATACATACATACATACATACATACACACAGGCTACATTCAGCCACAAGCATACATACATACATACATACATACATACATACATACATACATACATACATTACATACATACATACATACATACATTACTTACTTATACGAGGCTAAGCCCATTATTACAAAAACCAGGACGAATAGAATGCAGCACGAGAGGACTTACTTCTTCTAACCTCACGACTAAGTATCTAGATGTTCAAAAGGAGGCTTGTAAACAAATACGCAAAATATTTTTAGATTTTACATTACTTGGATAAATTTTATACTTTTTAGCCATCGAATTGTGATCTTATAATATTAGTAGCAATCAAGATTTTTCCCCATATTCTTTGATGAATTTTGACCGAATTCCATCCATTCTGGTCCGTGCTTGTGATCAGCTGATTTGACTTAGCATTAATTAGTGATAAAGACGCTGCACAGATTGTGCTTAGCATGCGGAAAACAGCGATCGTAGAATCAAACGACATACGCAACATTGTACTGTATTGTATCTGTAAATTGATATAGCGCCATTCAACGTACTACACCAATAAGAGGCGATCCAAGTGCGAGAGACCCAGAAAAAATAAGGTTGTTTTTCAGCGTCGAAAGGATGCAGAGAGGCCTCCATCTTGGAGCAATGAGCGAGTCATGGGAGGAAGTTGGTTCCATAAAGTGGGATCAATAAAAGCAAAAGCACGAGATTTGGTCATGGTAGCCCTTGCTCAGGCTACAAAGAGTTCGAGTCGGTCAAGTGAGCGCAGAGGTCGAAGTGAGATGGCTGAGGTCGGAAATGGATGTGTTCACAGAGGTATTAAGGGGATAAGCCAGAAGAGGATCGTATGATGAGTACAAGGACCTTAAGTTGAATACTAACCAAGAGGGATAATCAATTTAGGTGGTCAAACATAAGCTTATAAGAAGAAAAGTGCCAGAAGCGAGAGAGGCGAGTGATCAGTCTAGCATAGACTGTGCCCAGTAGTCAACGCTTCAGAAACCAACGAGGGGCTCTCAAGTTTAACCAGATCGCTAAGACGTCTCTAGATTGTAAGCAAACCTTATTTTACACACCACTGAAGGACGTGAGGCATATAAATACAAATTCCTGTCTCAATGTCAAATTTAAACAGTATTTATTGCTTGTGATGTTATGTGACTAGAGAAGTGATTGAATAGTGACTATAAACAACACTGTGCAAGTAATTCATAAAGTTTAGATCCTACGAAGACTCGTAAATTGCATTTTCATTGCATATAGCTTACCTTTGTGTCACTCAATGGGGCGAGTTTTGCACGCTTCGCATTGTCATCTGGTTGGAATACTGCCACTAAATGAACAAATAAAATCATTCCTAAATGCAGCAATAAACCTCACTCATGCACTGTATATGATTTAATATTATGAGGCCGCAATGTGGTCACATAGGATGATAGGCCTAAAGTAGGCCTACTGGTTGTCTTGTAGACTTTGGCGCAGGTTAGTGAAAATGCATAACGCTGAAGATTGTGCTGTTTTTTGACTATGTAGCTTCGTGATACGAAGTTGTTTCCTCGTACGCAACTGATCGGATGATTGAAATAACAAACAACTACAAGGCGTAATATTAAAACTTGTTTGCATTTACTTACAATCAATATTAGATTCAGCTGATTTTCGTTTCTTCGACATAGCTTAATCCTTATAAGAAGCAGAAGATTAAACGTCTCCTCTTGTCGCATTCAACATAGGATCTAAATATCGGGGAAAAACTCCAATCGATTGTCGGTTAATGGCGAACAAACCAAACGAGAATAGCAAACTTTATATTAGGCCGACGATTGCATAAATCGTCGACGACATAATGTTATTGCAAGCAATCGCAGGAAATAAGTTAACTGAATTTTTATTGAAATTTATGAAGTAATCGAAGAGCGCATATCTTATTATAATGAACAGTGTATTAATATTGTGACGTCACATAATGAACGTGACGTCCTACACTTTGCATCTAATTAGGCTACTTAGTTCTTCCCATCGATGGTTCTTCCCGTGCAGCGATCTGTATGCACATCGGCGGCCAATGGAGCTCATCCATTCGTCTCTTTGAATGTAATTATTTTCGTTTAATAATTTAATTATTTGTATGATACTTGTCCCATACGCTCATTTTGTTATCGATAATTCTCAGTTATTTAGCGCCTCTTAAAAAAAACTCATAAGAGGTGTGCCTGAAGTCACTATACCAGACCACAATCGAATAGAATTGATATTTTGTATACGACATCTTAGGAAAGAGTCATCAAACGTAGGAAAAGTTCATGTCCCAGAAGAAGCATAGAAGGCTTTTTAAGGATGAGAGTCAACAGATCGTTGCGTTCAGGGCCTACCCTTGGTAGACGCCTCAAAAGTCGTACAAGGACTCAGAGACGACGACGACACTCCGGTTACGTATCGATAGTCCGAAGGTTCGATAGTCCGAAGGTTCGATAGTCCGAAGGTTCGATAGTCCGAAGGTTCGATAGTCCGAAGGTTCGATAGTCCGAAGGTTTCATGGTTAAACCGTAGTTTACGTATTATTATTCTAATGTCGTCAATACTGTAGTTGACGTTCGTAAGTAAGCAGTCTACCTATGTGCATGATAACTATCATCAATCCAGCTTCCATTTAGGGAAACAATTTCTTCAGCAATCCAGCTTCCATTTTAAAGTGACAATATCAACTAATTTAGCAGCGTAAAATACGTTTGAGCATAGACCCAACTTCTACCTACACTAGGACTTTTTCATCAATCTAGCTGATTAAACTATAAAATATCTTCATCAATTTAACTTCCATTTCAGCCGGGATGAATTTCATCAATCCAACTTCTATTTAAGCAAGTATTATTTTCATCGATCAAACTGCTACAACCATAGGATCTTCGGACTATCGAACCTTCGGACTATCGAACCTTCTGATTATCGAACCTTCGGACTATCGACCTGTTCCCGATCGGATCAATGTAGCGGAATATTATTCCATCATTATCGTATGTTAGTTGGTTTGGAATCGCTGATGTAATATTGGTTGTTAGAACTTGTTAGACTAAGAGTGGGTGGTAAACCCGTCACTTGTGAGGAAGTTAATAGATGTCCTTGTAGAATCGTGGTATGAAGTTTCTAGTATCTTTTGGAGGAAGGGAGAATTGTTGCAGTACGTAGAACGTACGTAGGCCTACGCGGTGGTGTCAGTTCCTGGACACAGCTCATGACGTAGGACGTGGCGCGGATTTCACTCGACCGATGAGAAGAGTTTGTCATCGACTCCTCCATAGGGAACTGAGGGAAAAGAGAAAGTCAGGTATGGTGGAATAGAGGAAATGAGCAGGGAGGAAGACAGGCGGAAAGAGAATACCAGGAGAAGAGATGGAGGCAGAAAGAGACAAAACTGAGAGAATGGAGACACGGAGGAGGAAGGGAGCGATACGGGTGAAGCAGGCAGAGGCTTGAGGAAAAAGGGAGGCAGGGAGGAGGAGCCGGAGAATAAGTGAAAGAGGAAAGGTCAGAAGAAGGCAGGGGTATAGGAAGGTGGTACGGTGGAGATAAGGAAGATAGAGAACGGGGGTGGAGGGTAGCCAGGCTGAGAGGATGGAGGAGAGAAATATAGAGGCAGAAAAGAAGCTTACGATGCAGGTTGAATGACGTTCATCTCCGGAGTGAAATACTAACTATACGGCGATGCTACCATGTGTCGTTGTGGTAGTACAAGTGGAAATGGAAGGAGGACCTAATGACTTTGTGTTACAGAGCGTTAAGATCTGTGGCTAGATAAGATAAGTTATTAACAAGACATTCGCTTTCTTTGTTGCGGCATAGAAATAAATTATTTATCGACTAATTCCTTTTTTAAAATACGTATCAGCTTGGTTGTCCTTTTTCATATTATGCCGATTTATTTAGCGCCAATTTATTATTCATTCCACTACAGTAAGGATGACCGGTTAGTCAGTCGCTCATTCATTCCATCAATCTATAAATAAGTCAGCCAATTCATCAGTCAGTCGATCAGTCAGTTGCTTGATCGGTTAGTTCGTCACCAATTCAAATCCATTTAAGCTCTTGAAGAAGAATCAAACGTCAACAGATTCAATCGATCGTCTGCAGTATAACGGCTTGTTAGTAGTTTTAATCCCGAATGTCCTAGATCAGGCGGCCCTCTGGCAAAAGAAGTTGCCCATGCCTGTCCTAGATGGAATGAATGAGCGACTGACTAACCGGTCGATTGATTGAATAACTGGGTTAAGTTACTGACTGACTGAATGTTTGCCTGACTGCAACAGTGACAATGATAGGCTACGACGAATCTCAATTTAAAGCATTTAAAGTAGGAATTTCGTGATAGCGTGAAATATACATGTGCACATTCTACGATCATTGTTAATAATGTAATGACGTTATGAAAACGTCATAATGTACACCGTATAGACATGGCGTTCAGCTGAAGGTACAGAAGGCATTCATCTCTAGAAAAAACTTAATAGTTATTTGCTTCATATATTATGTATCACATCGTGTGTTATTCTGTGCTTCTCCAATGCTCACATTCCACGTCTGCTTAACATAATAATATTATGAGCTACAATTCAGTGTATTTTAATGAAGCATCGCATGAAGTTAACCGCAGCAGCAACAACAACAATAATAACTGCAATAATAATAATTATATTAATATAATTATAATAATAATAATAATAATAATAATAATAATAATAATAATAATAATAATAATAATAATAATAATAATAATAATAATAATAATAATGACGACGATTAGGTGCCGTTCCAGACGAATTTTATTGTTCTTAATTAATATTAAGTCCCTGAGGGATCATGTATACCTCGGGGCATAAAAAAAAAATAATAATAATAATAATAATAATAATAATAATAATAATAATAATAATAATAATAATAATAATAATAATAATACCGCTGGCCTCAATTTTATTTCTGACCTGGGTCGCCACCTCACGCTAACTACGGGTGAACCGAGAGAGACCAGCTACATTTTTCAGAGGATCTCGGTCACAGTACAACGCTTCAACGCCGTAGCATTTAGTGGCACATTTATCAAACCCACGCCCGACATGGATGAGGAGTAGCCGTTCCAGACACATTGCTTTTATAATTTATAAGTCCCTGGGGAATGAAGTACCTCAGGGCATAAAAAAAAATAATAATAATAATAATAATAATAATAATATCAGTACCAATAATAATAATAATAATAATAATAATAATAATAATAATAATAATAATAATAATAATAATAATAATAATAATAATAATCGCAATAATAATAACAATAATGATAATATTTATTATAACAACGATAGTACACGCGTTTGATGATATATAAGTAAGTAAGTATGCATATAATTCTTTATTACACCACCTGCAAACGTACAATGGGTCATACAGCATAAAACAATTATTATAATACAACGAAGTAATAATTAGCAATTAAAGATGTAAATTAAAAGTTAACTAAAATCACTGGAAAATAAGTCATACAAACAGCATCCTTGTGATAAACCCATTTCCAGTCAACGAATCACAGCGCGGTATCTCAAGATTATTTAAGCGAGACCTGAGGGAGTTTCCGGTTACCCGTTCTGGCAGCAAAGAGGGTATCATCTACCTTAGAACATAACATGTCAAATGTAGGGTATTGGATGGCAAAAACCCCTGTCGTATGAACTTCTAATAATAGCACTCAGCCTCGTTTGCAAACCCCACCACGCTGGAGATGAATAGAGCATTCGTGCTACTATGGTGGAACGTATAACATCATGAAGTCGATTTCCGGTTAAACCATGCGCCACAAGGACACGAAGTGCGTAAAAGGATTGCTTTTTTGCAGACGATGTTATTCATATGCTCTGAGAACCCCAGTCTATCGGAAAGAGGGACGCCAAGAACCGTAAATAATTCAACCCGTTCGATCCCTGCTATGGGAGGAGGTGAGTCAGAAGTTTTGGACAGAGGACGCCTAATTATTGCCTCACATGATTTACTATGATTAAGGCGCAGGTTGCAATTTCTAGCACACTCTGCTATGTGTTCAAGTTCTGCATCGGTAGTATTAATATTTAATGCAGAAATCACCATATAGCAGTCGTCTGCATATCGGAAAATTCTATTTCCTGCATATAGTAGTTTTAATTCCGAAATTAAGCTAAGAAAGTTAACCGGTCCAAGACAAGACCCCTGTATGATGCTTGCATTATTGCACTTATACGAGGAGATTATGCCACGGAACTTTGTACGATGCACTCGATTTTAGAGCAAAGCACGAACCAAGTAATAAACAAAATCG
The DNA here is from genome assembly GCA_020284085.1 of Aporrectodea caliginosa. Taxonomy (NCBI): domain Eukaryota; kingdom Metazoa; phylum Annelida; class Clitellata; order Crassiclitellata; family Lumbricidae; genus Aporrectodea; species Aporrectodea caliginosa. The sequence goes on from JACEVL010001155.1 coordinate 63,319, forward strand.
GGTATTAGCATGGAGGATAACTGCACTGTGTCGAAAGCCTTTCAAAAATCTGAGACACCAAGCGGACATTTGGCTCACATTTACCTGATTCTAGTAAATGGTGGGTTAACTCTATAAGCGCAAAAGTAGTGGACCCAGATGGTCTGAAGGCAGATTGGTCTGAATATAATTATGCAGATTTCATCAGGGTCGGTCAGAATTGGATAGTAATTTTATGCACCACACATTTTTCCAGAATTTCACATTATATGGGTGTGATGGATATTGGGCGGAAATTGGTCTCGGAGAATAGGACTGAAGAATTTGTTCGTAATGGGACGGGCAGGCGAGGCAGCACTACGTGAGCTAAGGAGTTGTGCATGCGTTGTATATCCTGTTGAATTCAAGGTCTGAGAGACACACCTTCGTAGGCCGAAGCTCCGTTTCGAGAAACGGAGGAGAAGTGTGGTAGTTTTCTACCCGAAAGGTATTTGCAATATCTCAGCTCACCAGTAAGCTACAATGACAAATGAAGTATCGATTATAATATTTCCAAGGCCAAGGAATCGAACTATTGCATTGTGAATAGTGTGGGAATAGTACTATCCAAGATGGCGGCCAATATGGCCGCTGAGACACAAAATGTGTATATCTAAGCTCATAGATAAGCTACAATGACAAATAAAGTGTCCATTGTAATACCTTCAAGGTCACGAAATCGAACTATGGCATTGGCAATAGTGCGGGAATAGTGCTATCTAAGATGGCGGCCAATGTGGCCGTAAAACGAGTAATAATTTCAGCTCATAGATAAGATACAATTACAAATGAGGCGTCGAATTTAATATTTTCAGGCTCAAGGAATCGAAATATCGCAGTGGCAATAGCGTGGGAATTGTTACTTTCCAAGATGGTGGCCAATATGGCTGCCAAAACAAAAATATGTATAACTCAGCTCATAGATAAGGTGCAGTGACAAATGAAGTGTCGAATTTCATATTTTCAGGGTCAAGGGAAATCGATTTTTCGTAGTGGTAATACTGTGGTATTGTTCCCATCCAAGATGGCGGCCAATATGGCCGCCAAAACACATAAATATGTATATCTTAGATTAATGGTAGACTACAATAAGAAATAAATCGTCGAAATTAATATTTTCTGGTTTAAGGAATCGTTTTCTCGTAGCAGCTATAGTGTGGAAATTTTAATTTTCAAGATGGCGGCCAATATGGCCGTCAAAACAGAAATATGTATCTTTCAGCTAATAGATAAGATACAATGACAATTGAAGCGTCGATTTAATATTTTCAGGGTCAAGGAATCTAACTATCGCAGTCCCAATAGTGTGGAAATATTGCTTTCCAAGATGGCGGCCAATATGGCCGCCAAAACACAAAATTGGCTATATCTCAGCCCATGGGTTAGGGATGACGGCCATATTGGCCGCGATCTTGGAAATTAACATTCTCACACTATGTCCACTGCGATCGTTAGATTCCTTGACCCTAAGTGTATTAAATTCGACACTTCATTTGTCATTGTAGCGTATATCTGTGCGGAGTTATACCTATTTTTGTTTTTGGCGGCCACTTTGGCCGCCATCTTGGATAGTAACATTCCGACACCATTTCCACTACGATAAATCAATTCCTTGACCTTGATAATGTCAAATTTGATACTTCGCTTGTTATTGTAACTTACCTATGACCTGATATATACAGTTTTGTGTGTTGGCGCCATAATTATTGGCCGACATCGTGGTTAAAATGCAATTTTTGGGGGTGATTCCGTCGTCGGATTTTGGGGGATTTTGGTTATGTTATTCAGCAATGAAAACTGAGAAGGAAACCGTTTAAAAAGCTTCTGAAGCAATTTTGCCCAGGTCTAACTGTAAATTTCCCCCCAATTTCCCGAGAGAAAACTTCCAATGTTTTCGAAATACAAGAATCCTTTTCTTAACTAAAAAAAAACTTTATTTATACATTCTTGTATTCTCAAACAACAACTGAAAAGAAAACCGTCATTCAATTCAATCGAAGTCTGGACGGACTGTCGAGAATCTCCAAAGTCCACTTTCGGAATTTCAATATCCCTTGAAGTACGGACGCCTAGGTCTTGTCCAATGATTAAAAAATATTAACATTATTACATTAGAAACTTAACAATACGCAAACTGTAATCAATCTGCAGCCAGGTAAGATAGTTCAAAGTTCAAACAGGTTTAAGGCCATACAGACTACTAAGCGACATCAAGCGACTAACGAAATAAACTTAGAAAATGCCATATTTTGGGAGTTAGCAGCTGTAACTAAGTATCCAATTACTCGGTCGCATAATTCTACTCTTCCTCCGATGGATAATTACATTTCCCGAATACTTTATAAAAATGCATAATTAGCCTATTGATAATTGTGTTGTGCCTCTGTGAACTGAGATGAGCTGCTCTATTATTGTTGAAAGACGCTGTGTAACTAGTTGCGTCTTTTATCAATTAGCTTTTTCAATAAACGAATACTTGATTGAATTATTCATTCATTCATTCGTTCGTTCATTCATATCGAACATTAGTCTAGTGCCCCTTCAAGAAAACTGCACAGAGGCCAAAAAAGTTTTAAGGTGAGAAAAGAACATCGGAGAGAATGTCTTAGGCAATAGGCGAAGCTCCAGAGTCCAGAGGGAGGCCATTCTAGAGAAAGCGCGGTTCTGCCTAGTCGAGGTACAGACAAAAGGGACAAGTAGGAGACCCTGTTCAGATGAGCATAGGGATCGAGAGCCCATAGCACTAAGGACTGGGCAAAAGAGCTCGGGAAGATAGACAGGAGCGAGTCCCAATAGGGAGCGCCAGACTAGGACTATCAATTAGCTGCTCAGAGGGGAGCCAGTGGAGAACGTCGCGCATGCAACTAGAGACATGGCCAGATTTTGGCATGTGGCCGATAAGGCGGGAAGCAGAACGCAAGCACCTTTGTCGAACAACCGGGAGACCAGCACAGAGTGAGCAACAGCAATCAAGTCTGGTTGTGGCGAAGGCATGGAAAAGGGTGAAGGTAGCAGCAGCAGTGATTGAGCGGGCGACAGTGCGGAACTGGCGCAACTGGTAGAAGCAGTCACGGTTAAGGAGGTTGATATGGGGAGCAAAGGTGAGCTCTCGATCCAAGGTGACGACGCCTACGTTACGCACAACAGAGGAGAAGGTGAAAAGGGGAAGGCAGCTTCAGCGAGGACAGCCATGTCTAACTTAGCCAGTTGCTGGCGGGTACCCAGCCAGCTGAACTGAGATTTAGCAGAGTTAAGCCGCAGCCGGTTACACGACGTCCAGGTCTCAAGGGTTCCCATGATCAAGCTAATAACAAAGTCCGAGGCAGAGCAATGCAAGTAGGCCTGGACATCGTCTGCATATAGCTGGCCCAGTGCAGCATAGGGAGCAAGAAGCGAGGCAAGGTCAGAAGTGTATATAAGGTAGAGGAGGGGTCCCAGGACGGTGCCAGGAGATAGCCCATAGAAGCGGGCCCCACGGGGGACCTAGTTGACCCATGAACCACACAGTGGGAGCGCTCCATAAGGAAGGATCCAAAAAGCAAAGGAAGACACCAGACAGACCAAAAGATATTTCCAACCGTTAACTTATAAATGACACCGCATCAATTAATAATGTTAAATGTTCATGTTTGAAACGATGATAAGAATCGTCAGATAAAAGCGAATTTAATGACTTATCGATAAAGTTAGAGCAGCTGTTTCTGGATTTATCTACCTAACTTCCGATTGGCTGATGTTCGACTCGTTTCAGCCAATCTGTGGCTCGCTTCACTTTCTAAAATACGTAACGTATTACGTGTAATTATACGTCATATACGTATTAATTCGCCATATCAACCTACGATGACACCTTCTTCGTGCCAATGAGGCAATGCAAAACTCATAATTAAAATTTCTCAATTTCTTGATTCCGGGCTATTGCGGGTATTGCTTACACCACCCGGGCAGAATTAAGTGCAACCCAGACACTGCCCATAATTGCCCGGTCGTAGTTAAGCCACTGCCTCGCTGCCGTTCCCCCACCAGACGGTGGCCACCCGTCTCTGTTCTCGGATGGTCAAACATGGCAGGTTTCAGTAGCTCTCAAAACCGTTGGACCATCGCCATCTTACATTGTACAGTGGTAGAAAGATTGGCAGTTAAAATGAGAAATCTTTGCCTCGCTCCGAAGTTTTGCAGCTGACTAACTGCGGCAGTGTTGTCTTTCATCGCATAATTATAGACAAATCGATTGAGGGAAGAGGCGCATCGATAATATGCAAAACTACGTGGAATGACAATAATGATCTGCATTGAAGTCAGGTGAACAAATGACAACAAAAGCTTAAGAATTCAGACCAGGAAACTCGGAATAAAAATCTCCCAGAAATAGAAATAGATTCGATCGATCCTTAATTCCGCTGAACTGTCAATAGACTGCGCATGACGTCACTGGTGAGGATGAGTCGTCAAAGATTCGTTCGATGCATGACGTCACTTTCGACGTCATCGTCTAGCAGACGTTGCTACGTACTTTCGATATCATCAGTCGTCACAACTACGTCACAGTCACTGGACGAATCAAATGCTTTGTTTACTCTTCCGTTGCTAAGGGAAACCTCTGCACCATCCGTCAACTGCAACATATTAATTTTTACACACACAAACAGCGTAATGTAACGACGGACGGGGAGGGACACGATCATACAGACACATAGTAACTGAGACATATATAATGTTGTGACATTATATATATATATATATATATATATATATATATATATATATATATATTAGGGTGTCTCTAAAAATTGAAGTTTCAAATTTAATATTTTTGTGTTCTACCTTGAGAACATTGTCATTTGCTAAATTAGATGAAAATCGGAAGAGATTTAGACCTTGCGCGAAGCCCCGGAAGAATTATCACGTAGAAAGAAATGTGATAGCCTACATTGTAATTTTCAAAGATAAAAAATAAATGTCAACACTTAAACATAAAATATAAAGCAAAATCAAAGGAAATACTGTCAGCTATTTGTCATTAATTTATTCTCTTTAGTGTCTTTGGGAATTTGTTTTGATTCTACTCGACCATTTGTAGAACAAATTGTTTCTGTTCCTCTTTTCGAACAAGAGTTTCATTACAACTGCATGAGGGTCAATCCTTCCTCCGCCAAATCGTTCGTCACTCTTAGGGCGTATAATTATGATGTCTTTTGCCTCACTGTGTTATTGTTCTGACTCCCATTGTTGCGGGTCTCGACCAAGAAGAGTCATCCAATCCCAGGATCAGGGATATTTTGGTGGTAGAATTGGGGAAGAAAATCGGGTAGTGCTTTTGTAGGTGGATTATGTGTAGGGAGGAAGCCTCGTTGGGCTTGTTGGATTGTTGCGCATGTTGTAGACCATGCGCTGTTTTTCGTCGACGGTCACTGAATCGTCAGAAAGGTGTAGGGAGAATGCTATTATAAGGCGACCTGTGAGACTTCCTTGTCAGGGTAGGTAGGGATTGCCTTCAAGAATTGAAGATCGCTCATTGAACTAGTAGGCCTACTTCACGTAAGTTGTTGTTACAAAGGGTAACGCTCGAAGTAAATGATTCGACACCCTTTGAGAGTAGGATTGTCGAGATATCCTCTGTGTGCTCTAGCATTGTTGAACGGGAACCAGCTCTCTAAAAAGCCACATCTTGATCGCATAGATCGCCGTGCCATTCAATGCGCGCGGTGAAATGCCCCTGGGAACCTGAACTTAGTTCTAGTAGCTCTTTGTAGTCGTGTCTCTTGTATTCAGTACTCACTTGCTGCAATTTAAAGATGATGACATTGTCTCGAATTTCTGTGACACGTTGTGCTGCATCGTTATTCTCCATTGCTGTGCGATACTTGGCCTGATCGTTTTTATTTTGTGGTCTGAAGTCACGGAGACCTTGCAGAATCAGGCAGTGAGAAACCTTGTCCAGAACAATTTGATTTCAGAAACAAGGTTTAAGACTTTAAGGGGTCCATTCCTAAATTCCGCTTCCATCTTCATGCATACACCTCCCTTGCAATCCGTCGCTGTTGTGTCGAAACACATGGCCGCGATTCTGTCTTCCAATCCCTAACTTCTGATCTGCCATGACGGGAGTTTGAGTATGGCCAATAGCTTGGTCACATCCTTACTATATACCGTTATTGGAAGGCGATCGAGATACCCCCGTCCTTTCCCTGTAACATCTGGCATTATCTTGCCATCCCAGTGGATAGATCGAAAATTTCACGAATTTCTGCTGCTAGGGCTACACAGTTATTGTATTGTATTTATAAATTTATATATAATTATATATATATATATATATAGATTGGAAGGATAGAGAGAGAGAGAGATGGAGAGCTGAAGATATAGACAGCTCAGACAGACAGACAGCACAGACAGACAGACAGACAGATGTGATAGACATTCAGACGGACAGACAGACAGAGACAGAGAGTAAGACAGACAGACAGACAGACAGTCGACGGTTTACTCTTTTAATGAGACATGATACCTCCTCTTCAAGACGTTTCCAACAGAGGCACCTTCATCGCTAGAGTGACAGAGATGGAGAGTCCGAGAGACAGATGCTCTCATAATCAAGACCTTCTAATTTCGATCGCAGAGACAGACAGATAGAGAGAGATCAGACAGAAGACATACATGAGATATACAGACAGAGAGAGAGAGACAGAGACAGACAGATAGAGAGACAGACAGACAGAGACAGACAGAGACATACAGACAGACAGATAGAAAGATATAGAGACAGAGACAAGAGACAGATACATATATACGGATATATATATATAGAGAGACACATATATATATATATATACAGAGAGAGAGAGAGAGAGACAGAGCACAGAGAGACAGACAGACATCAAGATAGATAGATCAGAGAGAGACAGACAGAGACAGACAGCTATTTGACATACAGACAGAGAGAGAGACAGAGACATATTTATACAGAGAGACAGAGAGAGAGAGAGACAGATAGACACAGAGTATATACATCAAGAAGAGAGAGAGACAGAGAGAGAGACACAGAGACAGACAGAGAGACAGAGAGAGAGACAGACAGAGAGAGAGAGACAGAGAGAGACAGAGAGAGAGACAGAGACAGAGAGAGACAGAGAGAGAGAGAGAGACAGAGGAGACAGAGACAGAGAGAGAGAGCAGACAGACAGAGAGAGAGAGAGAGAGACGTCGTATACGAACTGTCTAAGTGATACTGAAGCTGTTCTATTTCCTTGGTGTCTGTGTCTTCCTACCTGACGACTGATGTCTGTTGCTTCATCGTTGTTTCGTTGTTGTTCCTGTGATGGCGGTGATGATGATGATGATGATGAACCCGTCGTCGTCGTCGTCATCATAATGCCCATTTCCATCTCGATGACCTCTGCGAAGGACTTGGTGCTGATAGGAGGCCATTCTGCACTGGCTTCCAGTTCTTTGTCGATCAGTCGATGTAACACAGTCTCACCGAACATCAGCCGAGACAAGAGCGGCTGCAGCCAGCGCTCAACGAAACCATCGACGAAATACATCTAAACAGACACGAACAACATCAGCTCACTACATCAGGTCTTTTTATGTCATTTCTCATTAATTCATGTAGCTCCTCTTCAATTGGGCGCAAGATCTATGCGTAACCCGGTGAGTATACACTTCTACGAGTCAATGTGTCTCAGAGCAGTGCCTCCCAAAGTGGAGGTCCGTGGACCGGTGCCCGTCCGCGAGCCCTCAGTTGCCGGTCCGGAAAGTGAGTCAAGAGACTGGTCAAATTGTCTCGGAATCAAGAAATGGCCATTACATATTTTTAACAGTCATAACAAAAGAAACATTATTAGGATAGCATTTAAAGGGCAATAGGGTCATAAAATTGGCTAGACATTTAAAACAATTTTAATACATAATATTTTGAGGAATTTAGGTGATCAAAAACCAAATATAGAAATAATTAATAAATTTGGCACCGGTCCTTAGCCAGTGGGAAAATTGATGTCGGTCCGTGACACTGAAAAGATTGAAAAGCGCTGTTTTAGAGGTCGACTCAGGAGGATGTTTTAGGCAACGGTCAGTGTCTGTCTGTGTTTCTCCAGTATGTGCGTCCATCCGTACGGCAGAATGACTACATCACAATAATATTTGGAGACCGGAGATCACTGTATGAGAGAGAGAGAGAGAGAGAGAGAGAGAGAGAGAGAGAGAGAGAGAGAGAGAGAGAGAGAGAGAGAGAGAGAGAGAGAGAGAGAGACAGAGAGACAGACAGAGAGACAGACAGACAGACAGACAGACAGAGACAGATTGAGACATAGACAGAGACAGAGAGAGACAGACAGAGACAGAGACAGAGAGAGACAGATACAGACAGACAGACAGAGAGAGAGAGAGACAGAGAGACAGAGAGACAGAGACAGAGAGACAGAGACAGAGAGACAGAGACAGAGAGACAGAGAGACAGAGAGACAGACAGAGACAGAGACAGAGACACAGACAGAGACAGAGACACAGACACAGACACAGAGACACAGAGACACAGAGACACAGAGACACAGAGACACAGACACAGAGACAGACACAGAGACAGACACAGAGACACAGACAGACAGAGCGGTCACTGCATGAAGAGGTCCCTAGTGGACAGGTCATTGCATGGCTAGGTCAATGAAGAGAGAGGTTATTGCATGGATAGTTCGTAAATGGAGAGAGGCCATCATCTATATATGTTACAGGCAATGTGTAACATCAGGGATTTTGTAAAATGCCTGAAATTTTTAGGCAATTTGTAAAATCCCCAATTCACTCAGGCACTTTACAAAATCCCTGAAAAAACCAGGGATTTTGTAAAATCCCTGAAATCTGATGCTGAAAATTTGACAGATTGCCTGAAACACAATCGAAATTTGACATCAAATGTTGCACTTGACTTTCCCTTGGAAACATGTGCACCTATTTATTTTGCAGCGTCCAGTGCACTTTGAAGTTGCAGAATAGTTGAAGTTCTTAATACTGGAGCACAATTGCTGGTCGTTAGGCGTTTCACAAAGTGACACTAGTCATGTCCTCTTTGGCTATATTTCTAGTCATGACCGCTTTTGGCTGGGTGTCCGACATGTCCGCCGGCTGTTTCAAGTCATGTGGTCGGAGCCGTGACTTGTATGTTCCCTTTCCCCTTAAGAGCCTAAATAGAGCTTTGAGTTGTAGCGGCGGATTGTCAATTAATTATAATAAATAAATAAATAAAATAAAATAAATAAATAAAATAAAATAAAGAAATAAAATAAAATAAATAAATAAATAAAATAAAATAAATAAATAAATAAATTTTATTATTTAATTAATTAAATTTCTATATTTAATCAATTAATTAATTAAATTTAATTAATTAAATTTCTATATTTAATTAATTAATTAAATTTAATAAATAAATAAATAAATAAATATAATTAATTAAATTTATTTTTAAATTTATTTATTTTATTTTATTTAATCAATTAATTAATTAAATTTATTTATTTTATTTTATTTAATCAATTAATTAATTAAATTTTATTAATTTAATTTAATTAATTAATTAATTGATTAAATAAATAAATTTAATTAATTAAATAATTAAATTTATTTATTTATTTATTTATTTATTAAATTTAATTAATTGATTATATAAATAAATTTAATTAATTAAATAATTAAATTTATTTATTTATTTATTTATTTATTTATTATAATTAATTCACAATCCGCTGATGTAGCCTTCGAGAACTGAACTTATAATAAAATACCATCTAAATGTGTTAATCCTTTGAAAATAGGGTTTGTGTGCATAATAAACTTCGATTATGTTCGTAATTTTGATTTCAGACAATCTCTCAAATTTTCATCATCAGATTTAAGGGATTTTACAAAATCCCTGGTTTTTTCAGGGATTTTATAAAACTTCGATAATTTTCGTCACTTTCAGGCAATCTGTCAAAATCATCAGATTTCAGGGAATTTACAAAATCCCTGGTTTTTTAGGGATTTTGTAAAGTGCCCGAGTGAATTGGGGATTTTACAAATTGCCTAAAATTTTCAGGCATTTTACAAAATCCCTGATTTTACACATTGCCTGTAACATTATGGTAGCACGACACTTAATACCGTGACACTTAATACCACGACACTTAATGCCGGACAGTTAATCCCGACGACAATTAATCCCACGACAATTAATCCCACGACTATTAATCCCACATACCTTTAATACCTGTAGCTAATACCTGTACACGGAAGTACGACTATTTGTACGACTATTTGTACAACTATTTGTACGACTATTGTCCATATATAAAGGTGAGTCTCAGGCTTTAAAGGTGACCATGGATGTGTTTACCAACTGTTATACATTGTAATTATGAATATACCATGCATCGCGACAATGCCAACGGAACCACGTCTTGGTGTTCTATCAAATCGGCATAGTTTCACTGCAAAGCTCTTTGACAACACGAGGTCGTCATAGAAATAAACATTCATCCAAAAGATGTATTCAACGCTGCAGAAACGAGTGGAAGAAGCGGTTGCGGCATACGGTAAAACCGAAATCCTGGTTTTCCTTCGTGCAATGTCTCATCTCAAGGTTGACTATAATTGCTGTACTAGGGCCTATTGCTTTTACTGAAGTAAAACTTTTTTGTACTTGTAGCATTAAATGTCGGGGGAAGGAACACTCGTGTGATTATAATTCGTTGAGATAGAAATGTCGTCGGGATTAAGTGTGATAGTGATTATTTGTCAGGTATTAGTCCTAACTGTCGTGGTGTCGTGGTATTAAGTGTCGCGGTATTATTGTCGTCGGGATTAATTGTCGCCGGGATTAACTGTCCGGTATTAACTGTCGTGGTATTAAATGTCATGGAACCGTAACATATATAGCGTCCGTCGTCTTACCTCAACGAGATATGAAACGAAGAAATGGATGCAGCTGACTCCGAAGATGGTCGCCTGAAAAGCAGTCGATGGAGGCATCGTCAGCTGCAGCAGCAAATCAAACACATGTATGTATGTAAGTATGTATGTATGTATGTATGGATGTATGTATGTATGTATGTATGTATGTATGTATGTATAATGTATATGGCCATTTATGTAGCGCCTTACAAGAAACTCACGAAGGCGCTAAACGTGACTACACAACAGATCTAAACAGATGCGACTTAAGAAGTTTCGAAAATGTTTCCTGAGCTGGGGGGCCATAGCGCATTGGACAACACACTGGCATAGAGAGCGAGATATACCGATATCGAGTTCCGTAGGCGGACATGCTTTGTGGGCTGCTATTAGCGCCGTGTATCGCAGGCTGTCTGTTATGTTAGTAGTTAAGATGTATGTCTTCTCTCATTTGTCTACCTGCGGGAGCTTTGCTACCCCTCGGGTATTCAAGGTCACCGCCCTCCGCTCTGCAGAGAAGGGGAGCTTTTAGTCTCATTCGCACGAACTGCAACTATGCAGAATCGAGCCTTTTCCGTGGTGGGCCCAGTGGTCTGGAACGGGCTCCCCAGGAGATACCCAGGAGATACGCCTGCTGCCTGGGACTTTTACTGAAGCTTTCTTTTCTAAGCTCAAAACTGTACTTTTTGGCCGTGCTGGCGTCGGGAGAGCCTCTGAGTAGTCCTCTGGAAGGGGCGCTATATAAATTTACGAATTAAAATGAACGAATTTTGTGTTCTTGTAAATTGTTTAATTGTCATAACATGTAAATGTACAGCGCAGTGCGTTTGTCAGGCGCTGCATTAAAGAAAATTTATTATTATTATTATTAATGCATGCGGTGCAATGTTACGAATTGTTAATGGAAGGCTGTTCCATTGTGAAGGTCCAATACATGAGAAGGCACGGTGCACCCGCACACGCACGGGAGCGTGGGACCATAAAGTCCACACGAGCTGCAGAGCGTAAGGATCGACGACCTGGCTGGCTGGAGACGGGAACACAGAGCTCCCTGATGTACTCTGGGGCTGCACCGATCATTGATGTTCGTGCCATGAGGATGATCTTGAAAGTTATCCTGTCCTCAACCGGGAGCCAGTGCAACGTGTCTCGCATATAGATCGAAATATGCGAGAATATAGGCAGTGAATACACATTCCAATCATCCCATCTAACCCTGTTCTATTCCATCATATTCTATCCTGTCCTGTCCCCTATTCTATTACATCAAGAGTGATGGCTGATAATCGGTCACCTTGAGCAGATCAGCCCACCAATCCCACCGGTTGAAGATCATCATCGTTGAACAGGCGGTGCTGAAAAGAACGTTCCAGACGAAAACATCTGCAAAACGATAACCAAACATTCTCACATCTTGACGACAAAGTCTGGAAAGTCTGGCTGAGAGTGAGAGTCATAAAATTATCGTAATCGTGATCTCTAGATTTCTACACGGCCAAAAAGAGAAGTCGCTGGAATCAACTTTAATATTCATAGAGGCACCTAGGCAGAGAGGAACACATACACAGAGATAGACAGACAGACAGACAGATAGACAGGCAGACAGGCAGACACAGACAGACAGACAGACAGAGACAGAGGAACACATACACAGAGACAGACAGACAGATAGATAGACAGGCAGACTGTATTCATCGGACTACGCGTAGATGTAGCGCTACTGCAGGAGGAGGCGCTGCAACAATCATGTGAAAAGGGAGTCTTACAGTTGCTGAAGAAGCTGGCTGAGTTTGAGACAGAGAGACAAAGACAGAGACAGACAGACAGAGACAGAAAGACAGACAGAGACATACAGACAGAGACAGACAGACAGACAGAGACATACAGACAGAGAGACAGAGACAGACAGACAGAGAGACAGAGAGAGACATAGATATAGACAGAGGCAGACAGAAACTTACAGTTGCTAAAGAAGCTGGACTGTGCGGACAGAGACTTTGAGACAGAGACAGACAGACAGAGACACACAGAGACAGACAGACAGACACAGACAGACAGACACAGAGACAGACGGACAGAAAGAGACATAGATAAAGACAGAGGCAGACAGACAGACAGAGACTTACAGTTGCTGAAGAAGCTGGCTCTGTGCGGACTTCCCTTTGAGAAGCTGACGGCCATTACGATGAAGTGAGAGCAGGTGATGAGAAAGATAACCGTCTGATCGTAATTCACAGTTATGTGTCCTTTTCCGTCTCCAGATGCTCCACCTGCTCCTCTATCTCTCATCTGCCGATTCGTACCTGGGTACAGAGGCAGACATGCACCATCTAAGCGATCAGCCGCATCTTCCGCCTACTGGCCGGAAGTAAGCGAGCGATTGATTAATTAATTATTAGATCTAGGCTATAGACCAATCGCTGTTTAGATGCGCTTGAAAGGCAGAAAGGCATCAATACTTTAATACATACAGTTTAAATAGCAAGGTTAGAATCAGATTCGACTGTTTCCTTGAAAAACTGCCGAAGAAACAACATCGATTAATAAGTTCAATATTGACGTTACCAAGAATTCATTAAATGACGTTGCGACACCTACCGAATACTAGAAATTATTATTATTAATAATATTTGCAAACATTTTTCGAGAGCGCAAGATCTCAAGATGCGAATCTGAGGAGCAGAGAAATGCGAAATGGAGGCGAATTATCGGAGCATCGATGGTTCAATCTAAAATTTCAAAATGAAAGATGAAAACATGAAAACAGAGACACAGACAGACATACAGACAGACAGACGGGCGGACGGACGGACGGAGAGACAGAGAGACATGTTACCATGGCTGCGCCCGAGTGTAGAAGTAGGAGAAGATAATGACTCCGAGGTTGAGGCTCATCGAACACAAGAGCGAGACAATCGGAGCCATGGCAACGAGACTGATCATCGGCGCCTCGGCTGCAATCGACTTATGTGGACCAGTGAAACAGACTACAATCAGATGAACGAACGAATTGAATCGAATGAGGGACAGTGTAACAGACTACAACTTCTACAAGTGAAATATGAAGAAAGTGAATCAGATTATAAGGCTGGTGGAAATGAGATGAAGTGACTTCAGAGGCTGGGTGCTGTCTGCTGCTGCTGTACCTGAAACCGAGTTCAAAGAGGGACTTAATTAAGGGAATAAAGTCAATCTATTTCCCATAGTTTATGGCATTGAGAAGATGAAGTGAAAAGAACAGATAGTCACAGGTGAAGTGGACTTTGATCATCTGTTATGATGATGATAAGGCGCCATAGAAGTCCTTGTGTAATGAGACACAGTTAGACCTACTTTGAGGTGAAACGACGCAGACAATTGAACTCACACGTAAAGCAGAGAGGAGTCACTAAGACGAGGTCTTCGTAGAGAAACTGAAAATCCGACAGAGTGGTGTTACCCACCTGAAAAACAAATACATTCAGCCAGGAACGCAATTAGCCAGACCCCCTCCCACACAAGACCACCTGCATCCCTCCTCCTCCTCCTCCTCCAAGACTCCTCCTCCTCCATCCTCCTCCTCCTCCTCCTCCTCTACCGCATTCATCTGCCTCTGCTCTCTATGCACCAGCATTTGCTTGACCTAATTTACAAGACCTAGAAATTCAGGTCAGGACATCTAGCTGTGTCCGTCCTCTGCATCTTCATTTCCTTCATTTTAAGAAGAGAGACAAAGATCATAAGGTCAGCCTAACCCTATATTACGAAATGCATTCAAAGTATAAAGAAATCCTTCTCCTCCTTCTCCTGTTCCTCCTCCTCTTTTCCTGTTCCTCTTCCTCTTCATCCACCTCTTCTCTTCCTTCTGTTCTTCCTCCTCTTCCGCCTATTCTGGGTCATATCGTGAACTCACCATTGACCACGTGAGCATGCAATAGATGAGAAACTGGGTCATGCTGTATCCGGACATGTACTTGAAGACGCCGAATGACGTCACCAGAGACGCCCTGCCCTCTCTGTTAAACAATTTAAAATCATCACTATGATCAACATCATCGTCATCGTCATCGTCATCATCATCATCATCATCATCTAAACTCTATGACGCTGTACCTGATTGCGGTGTGCCAATCAGAGTTGTCTTTCTCAATAAACGAATATAATTATTATCATCATCATCATCATCATCACTGGTCATTGTAATCATAATGTTTGGAACATTATCATCATATTCGCCGTCATTAATCATCATCATCGTCAATGTCATCAATCATAATCGTATCATTAGTAATTATAATAATTATGATAATCGCAATTATCATAATTATCATTATCGTAATCGTCGATAGGTATCGATATGATAATCGTAGTTGGAGCGGTGGAGATGGTTGAATGGTAACATTGCTGGAACGAAGATCAGAAGGACGTGGGTTCGATACCCGCAATAGCCCCATAAGGTTCACTCAGCCTGCCATTCGCTAGATGGCGTTGGTAAAATTGAGAAGTAGGACAGATGGGCGCCTTGCAGGCTGCCATACAGTTAAATTGGACTACTGTTACACTTGTTATCATGTGTTACTACCATGACATGTAATCATGCTTCGGTTTGTCAGTTTGAATTGGATAAGCCAAAAGATAAAAATATTATAATTCTGATTATTATCGTAATGATTATCATTATCATCATCGTCGTCGTCAAAATGATCAGCGTCAGTCATGCATTCATTCGTTCATCCGTTTGTTAATTCTGTTTGGCGTCATTGAACTGTGGCTGCTGCTGTTGCTGCTGCTACTGCATGCTGATGATGATGATGATGATGATGATGATGATGATGATGATGATGATGATGATGATGAGACTGTGGATGAGAGATGATGATGATGATGATGATATGATGATGATGATGATGATGATGATGATGATGATGATGATGATGATGATGATGATGAGACTGACCGGATGAGAGATGGGACGCAGGAGATGTTTGGTTCTTTGGATGTGAATGGAGATGCGACGGATGCTTCTGCGTCTGATAGAGAGATGCCAGCATGAGCCGCCTTCAGAGCACCGCAGTCATTCGCTCCATCGCCACACATCCCGACGTAGTAACTGCAACAACAGAATCATCTCCCATTCATATCTGCCTGCCTGCCTATGTCTGTCTGTCTGTCTGTCTGACAGTTTATATAACCCAGGATACACCTTGATTCACATCCGTGTCATGAAGGGACAAATGGTTCAGATTGCAACCTTCGCTTTTAGAGAAGAAATCCAGTTGAGCCTAGGTGCTGCACTTGGCAAATCTAAGTCCTACCATTTTGTCAGAGATCGTGCGTCGAAATGAAAACCCTGCCTCAGTGGCTAACCAACCTCTCGTCCCTCTTTCTGGCACTGTCTTGCTCACTGAACAACTGTCACTGTGTAATGTATTGGGCTCCCTTCTCATATACACCGTGATTCAATGAAAAGTAAACCAAACATTGTATTTCATATAAGTACTTCTAACATGAACACAGTATTTAATATTTTTGTGAAGAAACTCTCAGTAGTATGGTTTGATTGTTTAATTAAAGAAGATGTTCAAAATGTCCTCCTTTTGCTTGCACGCAAGCCTGGAGGCGCTGGCGCCATTAGGCAACAGCATCGTCGACAAGGGCAAAGTTTTCTTGAGTGCGCGATTACCTTCGTCTGCCACTACCAATGACGCGGTCGACTGACCCTGTAACGCTAATTTTTCGAAGCAATTGATCTAATCCGCTTCTGGTCCAATGTTTTTTCTAGAAACTTTGGTAGAAATTGATGGCTGCTGTAATTCTTGGAATCCCTCAAACCTTTTATCATGTGTAAATTTTCTTTACTAAAGGCATTTTTTAGGAAATTGCTAGTTTCTTGTTTATGTTTTCTGTCGTGTTATCGTCTGCTTTTTTGAGTAGGAAATATAAACCAGAAGTCAATAAAATAAAAAAGTAAGTCTGTGCATATTTTAAGTTTGAAAATATTATTAATAAAATATAGTTCAAGTTTTAATATTTGTTTGTAAAGTTTGGCTTACTTTTTATTGAATCACCGACTCACCGTGTAGTATCAGCTGCAAACGAAATCGTCAACATTTAGCAGGTCTTCTATAATTGGTCTCTAAGAAACCCAAATGACATTCATAAATGACTTGGCAGAACCAAATTGTGACAGCCTAAATGGCGGAATCGAAATGACACAATCACAGTGACTTAATCCAAATCTCAATGAAAATGACTTAATCCAGATTACTTAAACAAAATGACCTAACCTAAATTACAAAAACAAAATGACTCACCCTAAATGACTTAACCCAAATGACTTAACGAATTGACTTAATGCAATCTGGGTATATAAAGCGCTTTTGCGAGGTAATGTGAAATGCGCTACATTAAGTGGCCTTATACATACATAGGCCAACGTACACTGTACATACTTACCCAAGTTTCTGCAGTTCTTCGATAAGCTGTTTCTTCTGATCGGGAGAGAAACGAGCAAAGACCTTTCCTCGGACAACCACCTGTTAAGGATATCAATCGCACCATAAATCCATCTGACCAGATTCTGTTCCTATGACAACGCAGAAGATTAAGACAATAGGACCGACTGAACTTGTCTCACCATGTCTTCCACTCCACCTCACCTCCCTCCCTCACCAAATGATCGAGTTAACGAACAGAATTAGAATGATGATTATGAATTATGAATTATGATAATTACTATTACTATTATTACTATTACTAGTCCATAGCTATACCATTACTATTACCATTACCATTATTATTATCATTATTATCAGGGGCGCCGCTAGCGTTACGCACTTACGCAAGTGCGTACAGCGCTGACAGGCTAAGCAGTGAAAAATTGGATATGAAAAAAGTGAAATATTATTAAGTTACAAAATTATAATAACTTAGGTGCTAGTTTTAATATTAGGTAAACTAACAGTCTAGCACCATCCAGTGGTTTATATCTAATACTTTCCTCACGCTCTTTCAGTGTCAATGCCGCTGGTCTCTCTTGTAATCCGCACACCCTCACCTGCGGTTTGCCTGAAGGTTCTATTCTTTGTCCTCTGCTGTTCATTCTTTACACCTCCCCACTCAGCAAACTCATTCCCTCGTCCTCTGCTACCTCTATGCCGACGACGCACAACTCTTCATATCTTTCTCCCCTCACTCCCTTCCATATGCGCTAAATCACTCACTCAACACCATCACCCAGATTTCAGCCTGGATGACCACTAACCCTTAACCCTTCAAAACAGAATTCCTCATTACTGGCCTCCGCGATCAATTAAACAAACTAGCCTCTCCTCCAGACATTATTTTGTCCAACAGATCTCACTACTCCCGTACCTATACTCTTCTCTTGTTCGCAATTCTGGAATCATCTTCGATAAGAACCTTGTCTTTTTCGACCACATCACCTAGCTATCTCGCACCTGCTATAGATACACATTCGTGACCGTCGACGATTGCGCCCACGACTTGACTACAAGACCGCGTGCACGATAGCCATTTCAACTGTTCATTCCAAACTCGACGACTGTAGCCCACTCTTTTTACAACATCGACTCTTCTCAAATGAAATGCCTGCAAACAGTTCATAATACTTTCGCCCGCGCAGTCATCAAAACTCCCAAACACCACCACATAACCCCTGTTCTCAAATCACTTCATTGGCTAAAATTCCCTCAGAGCATCAATTACAAAATTGTATCTCTTACCTACAACGCCCTTCAAACGTCTAAACCCTCTTACATTCGCTAGCTATTCACCGTCCAACTGCCCGGGTCAACTTGCTCATCATACCGTTCACTATCTCGGCCTCCAGTCTCATCCTTTCTGAAATCTGCAACCGTTCCTTAGTCTCTGCTGCACCAGCTCTTTGGAACGAACTCCTAAAAGACCTGCGCCTGTTTGCTCATCCTTCTATCTCGCCCCTTAACTCAACCTTTCCTCCGCTTGCACTCTCCATTTCTGCTTTCCACTCACGACTGAAGACCGAACTCTTCAAGATATCCTATCCTGATTCTACTCCTGCGCCACCACACGACTACCATCATCCCCGATTACCACCCTATAGCACCATGCTGTCTCCTCGGCTTGACCTCCCGGATTTTGACCTGGCACCGGATTGAACAGAGGACTCTGGGAATTGCGGACTTGATTTGATATAGCTCCGATAAATAGGCTAGTCTCTCTGACGTGACTTTTGTGGGCACTGAGAAATTTTCGAAGATTTACATTTAGTAAAACTACATCATTACCATGGCTTCACGATTCGGTAGTTGAATCCTTCTTGCTTGGTTTGTGTACCATCTGCAAACTATTTCTGCTAATTGTGTCTGGTCAGCAGTATGTTTACTTAAAGGCTTATGGCGTTCTTGAAAATTAAATTGAACGTATTTTCTAGTTTTTATATTAATTTCAATAAATGTCTGGTTTGCTATTATTGTCCGCAGTCAAACTCAAACATGACTCAAACTACATCTTAGCTACGACGCCTACGAGTTACATCTGGTTCCTACCAGCACTAAAATTATAGAGCAATTTTTTTCAGATGACTGCTCAAAATGCTACCATTACAGTGTGGAAATAAAAAAGTTTCAAGTGGGGAGAGGCACATCCCCTCTCCAAACCCCTCCCCCTATCGGCGCTCGTTAATCCTACCCCCGCATACTTTCTTCCCCGGGTTTCGGCCTACATGTGCTCTCCTGCCTATTGTGCGTACACAATTAAAATCCTGGCGGCGCCGCTGATTATTATTATTAGTATGTATATATGTGTTTTATATTATATATATCTGTATAATTCCTCGTCATGATAGAAGCGAGTGCATTGACCCGTGGCAGCAGCTGTGGATGGTGTTGCCTCAGCAGAGCCCACGATCTGCCAGTGATCGCAAGAGAGAAGCGATCCTTCCCACTCGTCGTCCACTTTCCTTTCTCCAACTCATCCATCTCCAGCCGTTCGAAGGCCACCTGCTGAAAAACAAACAGAACAACTGAGTATAATGGATGAACAGATTTAACTACAACTACAATAAAACAGAAATTGATCAGAGGAGGATCGAAAGTGTCATTCAGAAGATCAGAGGAAGAACGAATACTTACTTTTCTTTGCAGCTGGTTCGTTTCACTTCCGGGTTGTTCAAGGGGGCACCAGAAGACGTGCGAGGGACTTTCAGCGTCTGCTGCTGAGACGGAGACCATGATCACGTGATCGTCATCTTCCAACATCCGGCATCCACGAGCGACGCTTAACGCTGTCAACATGTTGTCACCTGTCACATGTCGACACGCATACACATCGGCGGTTGTCACATAAGATTGTCGCGTTTAAACCATGTGTGAGACATACATAAAAATAAAGAGAGACCAAGGCAAATGAAACACAGAGAGACAGAGACAGAGAGAGACAGAGAGAGAGACAAAGATGGTTGCCTACCGGTTACCATGGCAATGCGGATGTTCGCTTCGTGGAGTTGAACGATGGCAGGCGTGGTTTCAGTTTTCAGTCGATTCTCGAGAACCAAAAGACCGAGAAAGAAGAACTCTCTCTCCACTTCTTCCCTTAACACGACGACAATCACACAAGTCCATCAGATGATCACCACACATACGCACAGCCACAGACAGACAAACAGACACACAGACAGACAGACACACAGACAGTGTAATGTTGCTTGGTTTTTACAGCAGCGTATTTATTGCTATGGATGCTGCTAAGTTGCCATGGTTACCTTGTTATCTTTTGAATCCCGGTCAAGACGTCATCAATGCATTCATCTGTGACGTCATCGTAGAGAACTTTGGTTGCCATGGCGATCACTCTGAAGCCCTGCCTCGTGTAGCTTATCAGAACGTCGTCGAAATCAGAGGGAACTGAAACATACACAATGAAACCGTCAGTCAGGCAGATGGACAGACGGACAAAGAGACACAGACAGTTACAGGCAGACAGAGAAAGACACAGACAGGCATTGAAAGATACACACAGACGCTGACAGAGAGCCGTATACGACAGTAAACTGAACGCAATTGTAACGAAGCAACAAAATTTAATTTCATTAGTTGCATTGAAAGATCGGTGGCGCCTTCGTAGCGGCGATTCTCTGTACTAATATCTCGAACTCGGTGCTCTTGGTTCGTTTGCCTAGTGTGTCGCCGATCGATGAAAACGCGTGCGATAGAAATTATCGCATCGAATACTTCAGACCCTAACCGACCCTCACGACGCAACGTCATAATTATTATAGTCCATATAATTATAGTCCATGACGGTTACGTCGTTGTTACGCGTCGTGACGGTCGGTTAGGGTCAAGGTTACGGTTAGTGTCGTCCATGTTTCTAATGACGAGATTGTCATTGGTTGACCTGCAATATACACGGGCTATATATACTGGAAGTGTTTGATTATGACGTATTTTTTCATATCTCTTCATAAAGAAGACTTCCGGCCATAACACACAAAACCGTCAATCACTCCCTAAACTTCGTTGACCCTTACACAGGAGCACAATGCCAATACGCAAAGAATTGAGAGGTCTTGGAAGTGGCAAACTGAGAATCTTGACGATTAAAAGAACGCTTTCGAATATAATATCCTGCAAGACATTTCTTTACGTTCTGGACACCAGTTTAATCAGGTGAATTAATTTCTCGTGTGAAATTCATGTAATACATTGCCACTGGAAAAATTAACCGACAAGTACCCAAGTTGTGCTAAGGTTGATAAGTGATTATTTGTGTTGAATAGAAATTGCTCTGGTTTTGATTTTGTAAGAAATTTATTTGAAATGGCCTAGTATGATGAAACGTAGTTTGTCACAGTCGCCTACATGTATGGAGCGCCATCGTTAGGAAGAAACGGATAGAGCTTCGCCTGTGTCCCTAGGATAGGCCTATGGGGCAGGTTCAGTAATGGATGAAATGCTTAATCGGTTGGACGTTATACTCAGCGCCCGTTAGACAAACAATCACAAGCAGGCTCAATGCAATCGCAAGTAGGTGTCCTTCAGTCGAACTTACAATCGCAAGTAGGTGTCCTTCAGTCGAACTTACAATCGCAAGTAGGTGTCCTTCAGTCGAACTTACAATCGCAAGTAGGTGTCCTTCAGTCGAACTTACAATCGCAAGTAGGTGTCCTTCAGTCGAACTTACAATCGCAAGTAGGTGAGGTAATGAACCGCTTAGAAAGATTGGAAGCTTCGCCAAAACCAGAATTCGCTGTAGGGCAGGATTCGAACACTGATTGCAGTGTAGTGGCTGCGGTTGCTGCCTATGCGGTTGCTGCCTATGCGGTTGCTGCCTATGCGGTTGCTGCCTGTGCGGTTGCTGCCTATGCGGTTGCAGACTATGCGGTTGCAGACTATGCGGTTGCTGCCTATGCGGTTGCTGCCTATGCGGTTGCAGACTATGCGGTTGCTGCCTATGCGGTTGCTGCCTATGCGGTTGCTGCCTATGCGGTTGCTGCCTATGCGGTTGCAGACTATGCGGTTGCTGCCTATGCGGTTGCTGCCTATGCGGTTGCTGCCTATGCGGTTGCTGCCTATGCGGTTGCTGCCTATGCGGTTGCTGCCTATGCGGTTGCTGCCTATGCGGTTGCTGCCTATGCGGTTGCTGCCTATGCGGTTGCAGACTATGCGGTTGCAGACTATGCGGTTGCTGCCTATGCGGTTGCTGCCTATGCGGTTGCTGCCTATGCGGTTGCTGCCTATGCGGTTGCTGCCTATGCGGTTGCTGCCTATGCGGTTGCTGCCTATGCGGTTGCTGCCTATGCGGTTGCTGCCTATGCGGTTGCTGCCTATGCGGTTGCTGCCTATGCGGTTGCAGACTATGCGGTTGCTGCCTATGCGGTTGCTGCCTATGCGGTTGCTGCCTATGCGGTTGCTGCCTATGCGGTTGCTGCCTATGCGGTTGCAGACTATGCGGTTGCTGCCTATGCGGTTGCTGCCTATGCGGTTGCAGACTATGCGGTTGCTGCCTATGCGGTTGCTGCCTATGCGGTTGCTGCCTATGCGGTTGCAGACTATGCGGTTGCAGACTATGCGGTTGCTGCCTATGCGGTTGCTGCCTATGCGGTTGCTGCCTATGCGGTTGCTGCCTATGCGGTTGCAGACTATGCGGTTGCAGACTATGCGGTTGCTGCCTATGCGGTTGCTGCCTATGCGGTTGCTGCCTATGCGGTTGCTGCCTATGCGGTTGCAGACTATGCGGTTGCTGCCTATGCGGTTGCTGCCTATGCGGTTGCTGCCTATGCGGTTGCTGCCTATGCGGTTGCTGCCTATGCGGTTGCTGCCTATGCGGTTGCTGCCTATGCGGTTGCAGACTATGCGGTTGCAGACTATGCGGTTGCTGCCTATGCGGTTGCTGCCTATGCGGTTGCAGACTATGCGGTTGCTGCCTATGCGGTTGCTGCCTATGCGGTTGCTGCCTATGCGGTTGCTGCCTATGCGGTTGCAGACTATGCGGTTGCTGCCTATGCGGTTGCTGCCTATGCGGTTGCTGCCTATGCGGTTGCTGCCTATGCGGTTGCTGCCTATGCGGTTGCAGACTATGCGGTTGCAGACTATGCGGTTGCTGCCTATGCGGTTGCTGCCTATGCGGTTGCTGCCTATGCGGTTGCTGCCTATGCGGTTGCTGCCTATGCGGTTGCAGACTATGCGGTTGCTGCCTATGCGGTTGCTGCCTATGCGGTTGCTGCCTATGCGGTTGCAGACTATGCGGTTGCTGCCTATGCGGTTGCTGCCTATGCGGTTGCTGCCTATGCGGTTGCTGCCTATGCGGTTGCTGCCTATGCGGTTGCAGACTATGCGGTTGCTGCCTATGCGGTTGCTGCCTATGCGGTTGCTGCCTATGCGGTTGCTGCCTATGCGGTTGCAGACTATGCGGTTGCTGCCTATGCGGTTGCTGCCTATGCGGTTGCTGCCTATGCGGTTGCTGACTATGCGGTTGCAGACTATGCGGTTGCTGACTATGCGGTTGCTGCCTATGCGGTTGCTGCCTATGCGGTTGCTGCCTATGCGGTTGCAGACTATGCGGTTGCAGCCTATGCGGTTGCTGCCTATGCGGTTGCTGCCTATGCGGTTGCAGACTATGCGGTTGCTGCCTATGCGGTTGCTGCCTATGCGGTTGCTGCCTATGCGGTTGCTGCCTATGCGGTTGCAGACTATGCGGTTGCAGACTATGCGGTTGCTGCCTATGCGGTTGCTGCCTATGCGGTTGCTGCCTATGCGGTTGCTGCCTATGCGGTTGCAGACTATGCGGTTGCAGACTATGCGGTTGCTGCCTATGCGGTTGCTGCCTATGCGGTTGCTGCCTATGCGGTTGCAGACTATGCGGTTGCTGCCTATGCGGTTGCTGCCTATGCGGTTGCTGCCTATGCGGTTGCTGCCTATGCGGTTGCAGACTATGCGGTTGCAGACTATGCGGTTGCTGCCTATGCGGTTGCTGCCTATGCGGTTGCTGCCTATGCGGTTGCTGCCTATGCGGTTGCTGCCTATGCGGTTGCAGACTATGCGGTTGCTGCCTATGCGGTTGCTGCCTATGCGGTTGCTGCCTATGCGGTTGCTGCCTATGCGGTTGCTGCCTATGAGGTAGCCGCGACCTTCTATTCGCGCCATGGTCTAGGGGAAGAAAAGGAAAATCCTGCGATTTTGAGACGAAGTGCGCGTCTATTACACAAAATTGTTACCGAGAAGGCATTAATCGATGGAATTGGCCACACGAGTTGGGCCAGGATCTGAACTTTGGCTGGGATGCAGAGTTTCTAGCTCGGGCATCGCCTACTGCCCTATAGCTAAGCGAACCACCCTTGGTGATAGACCATTGGAGCAGGCGCCAAAGAATTGGATGGAAAAGGGTTCTTACCCGACTCTTTCAAGGACAGCGATGCGATCATTTCCGGTGATCCTTTGGCAAAGACGCGGAACTGATGAGCGCCATCTGATGACGACGACGACGACGACGACGACGACGACGACGACTGTCTTCTCTGTCGGGTGATGACCGACATTCGCTGAAGTCTGGAGCTGAACGTGAACTGCTTTATGATTCCAATCTCATCATCAGTTGACATCAAAGACGTTGGAGAGGATGGAAGAAGACTCTGCAACCGACAGAAAGAGAGACAAATGGACAGACAGACAAACAGACAGACAGACAAATAGACAGACAGGCAGACAAATAGACAGACAGACAAACAGACAGACAGACAAATAGACAGACAGGCAGACAAATAGACAGACAGACAAACAGACAGACAGACAAATAGACAGACAGGCAGACAAATAGACAGACAGACAAACAGACAGACAGACAAATAGACAGACAGACAAATAGATAGACAGGCAGACAAATAGACAGACAGACAAACAGACAGACAGACAAATAGACAGACAGGCAGACAAATAGACAGACAGACAAACAGACAGACAGACAAATAGACAGACAGACAAACAGACAGACAGACAAATA
>JACEVL010001155.1:91243-99495 GCA_020284085.1 Aporrectodea caliginosa
CAGGCAGAGGGGCAGGAACGAGAGAGAAAGACAGAGACAGACAGGCAAATGGACAGACGACCATCAGTTACTAGATAATCATATGAAGAAGCAATCGGTGTCCTTCTTCTGTGACATTGAGATCGTCCTCGTCATTGATCCCAATTCATTCCAGTCAACCAGTTGCTGGTATCCAATAGCCATAGGTCAACCAGTTGCTGGTATCCAATAGCCATAGGTCAACCAGTTGCTGGTATCCAATAGCCATAGGTCAACCAGTTGCTGGTATCCAATAGCCATAGGTCAACCAGTTGCTGGTATCCAATAGCCATAGGTCAACCAGTTGCTGGTATCCAATAGCCATAGGTCAACCAGTTGCTGGTATCCAATAGCCATAGGTCAACCAGTTGCTGGTATCCAATAGCCATAGGTCAACCAGTTGCTGGTATCCAATAGCCATAGGTCAACCAGTTGCTGGTATCCAATAGCCATAGGTCAACCAGTTGCTGGTATCCAATAGCCATAGGTCAACCAGTTGCTGGTATCCAATAGCCATAGGTCAACCAGTTGCTGGTATCCAATAGCCATAGGTTGCGATTTGTGTACCACAAAAGTAGTTAGAGCTTCATTATCTAGTTGTAAGTGGTGTAACCTGTTTTCTGTCTCCGTTAAGAGTTGTTGTCTTGCGATGAACGATGGTTGATGCTCTAAGATGATGTTCAGCCGCATGAACCTCTTCCAGAACCTAGAAAGCAGAGAAACAGTCGCAGCTCATCATCATCAGCATCATCATTTCCAATCATTGTCTTCATCATCATCGTGGCAAAATCTCGTAATCACGAGAGATCATGAGAATTCGATTTCCGGTCATTAGGTCTCAAGGATGATCTCGCCTGGTTCCATTCCTAGGAATCGTTCTCTGAGCTTTTGCCTAGATGCGACCATTGACAGATAATAATGTCTTCTGCATTGCAAAAATGGCGCTATACAAGGTCCATGATTAGATCAGATGAGATGAGATTAGAGTGGGTGGGTGGGTGGGTGGGTGGGTGGGCGATCGAAGGAAGTCTATCGTTGTGTGTCTACCCAGTCGGTAAACTGGAACATCTTGAGGTCGAGTGGATCTCCACAGAGGTCGTTGTTGACGATGGCCAGGGAATGGCAGGTTGCCATGGCAGCCAAGAAATGAGGCGCCAGATGGCGTCTCTCTTCGACGCTCGAGATCTCTTCTCTGTCGAAACTGAATGAAAGAGAAACACAAATGGACGTCATCAGAGGCTGCAACGAGAATACTACGAAGGATACAAAATCCACAACGACATCGTACAGGAAGAATACGGAGACGTATACGGAGACAGAGAGACAGACAGAGAGACTGGACAAGAGGAGGAAATTGTGATTGTTGAGAAAAAATGAAACACAATGAGGTCAAATGAAATGAACATCTGCTATATCACGAATTACATGGAGAAAACTGAACGACCCAGAAACAAACGAAATAGAAGAATTTCCGGTCAACGGAAGAAACCCTCAGTGATGTATCATCCATCTCTCCTACACTGCTTCCTTCACTCCCTATCCATCCATCCATGCTTCCTTCTCTCCTACGCTCCCTCCTTTCCTCCATAATCCATATCCATCATTCCATGCCCCCTTCCATCGTAGGATCCCTTCTTTCCTCCTCATCCATCAATCCATGTCTCCTTCCATCCAACGCTCCCTCCTTTTCTCCTCATCCATCAATCCATGCCTCTTTCCATCCCTTCATATCCATCCATCCAAGCCTTCATCCATCCTACGCTTCCTCCTTATCCATCCATCCATGCCTCCCTCCATCCAAAGCTCCCTCCTTAATCCTTATCCATCCATCCAACGCTTCCTACTTCCCTCCATATCCATCCATCTATGCCTCCTTCCATTCTTAGATCCCTCCTTCCCTTCTTATCCACAAGTCCATGACTCCTTCCCTCCAGTGCTTCCTCTTTCCCTCCTTAATCCTTTACCATCCATGCCTCCTTCCATCTTACGCTCCCTCCATCCCTCCTTATCCATCCATCTGTGCCATCTTCCATCCTACGCTACCTCCTTGCCTTCTTATCCATCCATCCATGTCTCCTTCCATCCTACGCTCCCTCCTTTCCTCTTATCCATCCTTATCCATCCATCCATGTCTCCTTCCATCCTACGGTTCTTCCTTGCCTTCTTATCCATCCATCCATGTCTTCTTCCATCCTACGCTCCCTCCTTCTCTCCTTATCCATCCATCCATGCCTCCTTCCATCCTACGGACCCTTCTTTCCTCTTATCCATCCATCCATGCCTCCTTCCATCCTACGCACCCTTCTTTCCTCTTATCCATCCATCCATGCCTGCTTCCCTCCTACGCTTTCTCCATCCCTCCTTATCCATCCATCCATGTCTCCTTCCATCCTACGCTCCCTCCTTTCCTCTTATCCATCCATCCATGCCTCCTTCCATCCTACGCACCTTCTTTCATCTTATCCATCCATCCATGCCTCCTTCCATCTTACGCTCCCTCCATCCTCCTTATCCATCCATCCGTGCCTCCTTCCATCCTACGCACCTTCTTTCCTCTTATCCATCCATCCATGCCTCCTTCCATCCTACGCTCCCTTCTTTCCTCTTATCCATCCATCCATGCCTCCTTCCATCCTACGCTCCCTTCTTTCCTCTTATCCATCCATCCATGCCTCCTTCCATCCTACGCACCCTTCTTTCCTCTTATCCATCCATCCATGCCTGCTTCCCTCCTACGCTTTCTCCATCCCTCCTTATCCATCCATCCATGTCTCCTTCCATCCTACGCTCCCTTCTTTCCTCTTATCCATCCATCCATGCCTCCTTCCATCCTACGCACCCTTCTTTCCTCCTATCCATCCATCCATGCTCCTTCCATCCTACGCTCCCTCCTTTCCACTAATCCATCCATCCATGTCTCCTTCCATCCTACGCACCCTTCTTTCCTCTTATCCATCCATCCATGCCTGCTTCCCTCCTACGCTTTCTCCATCCCTCCTCTTATCCATCCATCTGTGCCTTCTGCCATCCTACGCTCCCTTCTTGCCTTCTTATCCATCCATCCATGTTTCCTTCCATCCTACGCTCCCTCCTTTCCTCTTATCCATCCTTATCCATCCATCCATGCCTCCTTCCATCCTACGGTTCCTCCTTGCCTTCTTATCGATCCATCCATGCCTTCTTCCATCCTACGCTCCCTCCTTCCCTCCTTCCCTTCTTATCCATCCATCCATGCCTCCTTCCATCCTACGGACCCTTCTTTCCTCTTATCCATCCATCCATGCCTCCTTCCATCCTACGCACCCTTCTTTCCTCTTATCCATCCATCCATGCCTGCTTCCATCCTACGCACCCTTCTTTCATCTTATCCATCCATCCATGCCTCCTTCCATCTTACGCTCCCTCCATCCCTCCTTATCCATCCATCCATGCCTCCTTCCATCCTACGCACCCTTCTTTCCTCTTATCCATCCATCCATGCCTCCTTCCATCCTACGCTTTCTCCATCCCTCCTTATCCATCCATCCATGCCTCCTTCCATCCTACGCACCCTTCTTTCATCTTATCCATCCATCCATGCCTCCTTCCATCTTACGCTCCCTCCATCCCTCTTATCCATCCATCCGTCCCTCCTTCCATCCTACGCACCCTTCTTTCCTCTTATCCATCCATCCATGCCTCCTTCCATCCTACGCTCCCTTCTTTCCTCTTATCCATCCATCCATGCCTCCTTCCATCCTACGCACCCTTCTTTCCTCTTATCCATCCATCCATGCCTCCTTCCATCCTACGCTCCCTTCTTTCCTCTTATCCATCCATCCATGCCTCCTTCCATCCTACGCACCCTTCTTTCCTCTTATCCATCCATCCATGCCTGCTTCTCTCCTACGCTTTCTCCATCCCTCCTTATCCATCCATCCATGCCTCCTTCCATCCTCCGCACCCTTCTTTCCTCCTTATCCATCCATCCATGTCTCCTTCCATCCTACGCTCCCTTCTTTCCTCTTATCCATCCATCCATGTCTCCTTCCATCTTACGCTCCCTCCTTCCCCTTATCCATCCATCCATGTCTCCTTCCATCCTACGCTCCCTTCTTTCCTCTTATCCATCCATCCATGCCTCCTTCCATCCTACGCTCCCTCCTTCCCTCCTTATCCATCCATCCATGTCTCCTTCCATCCTCGCTCCCTTCTTTCCTCCATCCTACATCCTGCTTTCCATTATTATATCCATTCATGTCTCCTTCCATCCTAAGCACCCTTCTTTCATCTTATCCATCCATCCATGCCTCCTTCCATCCTACGCTCCCTCTTTCCCTCCTTATCCATCCAACCATGTCTCCTTCCATCCTACGCTCCCTTCTTTCCTCTTATCCATCCATCCATGCCTGCTTCCCTCCTACGCTTTCTCCATCCCTCCTTATAAATCCATCCATGTCTCCTTCCATCCTACGCTCCCTTCTTTCATCTTATCCAGCCATCCATGTCTACTTCCATCCTACGCTCCCTCCTTTCCTATTATCCATCCATCCATGTCTCCTTCCATCCTACGCTCCCTCCTTTCCTCTTATCCATCCATCCATGCCTGCTTCCCTCCTACGCTTTCTCCATCCCTCCTTATCCATCCATCCATGTCTCCTTCCATCCTACGCTCCCTTCTTTCCTCTTATCCATCCATCCATGCCTCCTTCCATCCTACGCACCCTTCTTTCATCTTATCCATCCATCCATGCCTCCTTCCATCCTACGCTCCCTCCTTTCCTCCTTATCCATCCATCCATGCCTCCTTCCATCCTACGGACCCTTCTTTCCTCTTATCCATCCATCCATGCCTCCTTCCATCCTACGCACCCTTCTTTCCTCTTATCCATCCATCCATGCCTGCTTCCCTCCTACGCTTTCTCCATCCCTCCTTATCCATCCATCCATGTCTCCTTCCATCCTACGCTCCCTTCTTTCCTCTTATCCATCCATCCATGCCTCCTTCCATCCTACGCACCCTTCTTTCCATCTTATCCATCCATCCATGCCTCCTTCCATCCTACGCTCCCTCCATCCCTCCTTATCCA
The DNA here is from genome assembly GCA_020284085.1 of Aporrectodea caliginosa. Lineage (NCBI taxonomy): Eukaryota > Metazoa > Annelida > Clitellata > Crassiclitellata > Lumbricidae > Aporrectodea > Aporrectodea caliginosa. The sequence goes on from JACEVL010001155.1 coordinate 96,331, forward strand.
TCCATCCATGCCTCCTTCCATCCTACGCTCCCTTCTTTCCTCTTATCCATCCATCCATGCCTCCTTCCATCCTACGCTCCCTTCTTTCCTCTTATCCATCCATCCATGCCTCCTTCCATCCTACGCACCCTTCTTTCCTCTTATCCATCCATCCATGCCTCCTTCCATCCTACGCTCCCTCCTTTCCTCTTATCCATCCATCCATGCCTCCTTCCATCCTACGCTCCCTCCTTTCCTCTTATCCATCCATCCATGTCTCCTTCCATCCTACGCACCCTTCTTTCCTCTTATCCATCCATCCATGCCTCCTTCCATCCTACGCACCCTTCTTTCCTCTTATCCATCCATCCATGCCTCCTTCCATCCTACGCTCCTCCATCCCTCCTTATCCATCCATCCATGTCTCCTTCCATCCTACGCTCCCTTCTTTCCTCTTATCCATCCATCCATGCCTCCTTCCATCCTACGCTTTCTCCTTTCCTCCTCTTATCCATCCATCTGTGCCTTCTCCATCCATCCTACGCTCCATCCTTCTTCCATCCATCCGTCCCTCCTTATCCATCCATCCATGTTTCCTTCCATCCTACGCTTTCCTCTTATCCATCCATCCATGCCTCCTTCCATCCTCTTATCCATCCTTATCCATCCATCCATGCCTCCTTCCATCCACGGTTCCTCCTGCACCCCTTTCCTCTTATCCATCCATCCATGCCTTCTTCCATCCTACGCTCTCCTTCTCCTCCTTCCCTTCTTATCCATCCATCCATGCCTCCTTCCATCCTACGGACCCTTCTTTCCTCTTATCCATCCATCCATGCCTCCTTCCATCCTACGCACCCTTCTTTCCTCTTATCCATCCATCCATGCCTCCTTCCATCCTACGCTACCCTTCTTTCCTCCGATCTTATCCATCCATCCATGCCTCCTTCCATCTTACGCTCCCTCCATTCCTCCTTATCCATCCATCCATGCCTCCTTCCATCCTACGCACCCTTCTTTCCTCTTATCCATCCATCCATGCCTCCTTCCATCCTACGCTTTCTCCATCCCTCCTTATCCATCCATCCATGCCTCCTTCCATCCTACGCACCCTTCTTTCATCTTATCCATCCATCCATGCCTCCTTCCATCTTACGCTCCCTCCTTTCCTCTTATCCATCCATCCATGCCTCCTTCCATCCTACGCACCCTTCTTTCCTCTTATCCATCCATCCATGCCTCGCTTCCTTTTTTCCTCCTTATCCATCCATCCATCCCTTCCATTTCCTCTTATCCATCCATCCATCCATGCCTCCTTCCATCCTACGCACCCTTTTCTTTCCTCTTATCCATCCATCCATGTCTCCTTCCATCCTACGCTCCCTTCTTTCCTCTTATCCATCCATCCATGCCTCCTTCCATCCTACGCACCCTTCTTTCCTCTTATCCATCCATCCATGCCTCCTTCCCTCCTACGCTTTCTCCTTTCCTCTTATCCATCCATCCATGCCTCCTTCCATCCTCCATCCGCACCCTTCTTTCCTCTTATCCATCCATCCATGTCTCCTTCCATCCTACGCACCCTTCTTTCCTCTTATCCATCCATCCATGCCTCCTTCCCTCCTACCTTTCTCCATCCCTCCTTATCCATCCATCCATGTCTCCTTCCATTACGCTCCCTTCTTTCCTTCTTATCCATCCATCCATACGCTCCCTTCTTTCCTCTTATCCATCCATCCATGCCTCCATCCATCCTACGCTCCCTTCTTTCCTCTTATCCATCCATCCATGCCTCCTTCCATCCTACGCACCCTTCTTTCCTCTTATCCATCCATCCATGCCTCCTTCCATCCTACGCTCCCTTCTTTCCTCTTATCCATCCATCCATGCCTCCTTCCATCCTACGCACCCTTCTTTCATCTTATCCATCCATCCATGCCTCCTTCCATCCTACGCTTCCCTCCATCCCTCCTTATCCATCCATCCATGTCTCCTTCCATCCTACGCTCCCTCCTTTCCTCTTATCCATCCATCCATGTCTCCTTCCATCCTACGCTCCCTCCTTCCCTCCTTATCCATCCATCCATGTCTCCTTCCATCCTACGCTCCCTTCTTTCCTCTTATCCATCCATCCATGTCCTCTTATCCATCCATCCTTCATCCATCCTACGCTCCCTCCTTTCCTCTTATCCATCCATCCATGTCTCCTTCCATCCTACGCTCCCTTCTTTCCTCTTATCCATCCATCCATGCCTCCTTCCATCCTACGCTTTCTCCTTTCCTCTTATCCATCCATCCATGTCTCCTTCCATCCTACGCTCCCTTCTTTCCTCTTATCCATCCATCCATGCCTCCTTCCATCCTACGCTCCCTCCTTTCCTCCTTATCCATCCATCCATGCCTCCTTCCATCCTACGCACCCTTCTTTCCTCTTATCCATCCATCCATGCCTCCTTCCATCCTACGCACCCTTCTTTCCTCTTATCCATCCATCCATGCCTCCTTCTCCTACGCTTTCTCCATCCCTCCTTATCCATCCATCCATGTCTCCTTCCATCCTACGCACCCTTCTTTCCTCTTATCCATCCATCCATGCCTGCTTCCATCCTACGCTTTCTCCATCCCTCCTTATCCATCCATCCATGTCTCCTTCCATCCTACGCTCCCTTCTTTCCTCTTATCCATCCATCCATGCCTGCTTCCATCCTACGCACCCTCCATTCCTCCTTATCCATCCATCCATGTCTCCTTCCATCCTACGCTCCCTTCTTTCCTCTTATCCATCCATCCATGCCTCCTTCCATCCTACGCTCCCTTCTTTCCTATTATCCATCCATCCATGCCTCCTTCCATCCTACGCACCCTTCTTTCCTCTTATCCATCCATCCATGCCTCCTTCCATCCTACGCTCCCTTCTTTCCTCTTATCCATCCATCCATGTCTCCTTCCATCCTACGCTCCACTTCTTTCCTCTTATCCATCCATCCATGTCTCCTTCCATCCTACGCACCCTTCTTTCCTCTTATCCATCCATCCATGCCTGCTTCCCTCCTACGCTTTCTCCATCCCTCCTTATCCATCCATCCATGTCTCCTTCCATCCTACGCTCCCTTCTTTCCTCTTATCCATCCATCCATGCCTCCTTCCATCCTACGCACCCTTCTTTCCTCTTATCCATCCATCCTC
>JACEVL010001156.1:0-91649 GCA_020284085.1 Aporrectodea caliginosa
TGCACGGCACATAGGCCCTACACCAGCTCTTTCGCGACTGCTATTATCAGTGCCAGTGGCGCCGGTTACGTATCGATAGTCCGAAGGTTCGATAGTCCGAAGGTTCAATAGTCCGAAGGTTCGATAGTCCGAAGGTTTCATGGTAAAAACGAACTTTACGTTGCTAAATTATTCTAATCTCTTCAATGCCGTAGGCCTACTTGACGTTGGTAAGTAAGCAGTGTACCTATGTGCATGATAACTGTCATCAATCCAGCTTCCATTTCATCAAGAAATTTTTTCATTAATCCAACTTCCATTTAATGGGAAAAATTACTTTTATCAATCCAACTTCTCTTTAACAGAAAGAAATATTTTCATCAATGGAACTTTTATTTAAGCAAAGAAATATTCTCACGGATCCAGCTTCTAATTACGGAAACAATTATTTTCATCAATCCAGCTTCTTTTGAATTGAAAACTTAGTTTCATCCATCCAGTTTCTAGTTACGGAAAAATTTATTTCGATCAATCCAGCTTATATTTAAGCATGAATTCTTTTCGTCGATCCCACTTCTACGACCATAGGATCTATGGACTATCGAACCTTCGGACTTTCGAACCTTCGCATTATCGAACCTTCGGACTATCGACCTGTTTTCCGTTGCACCAGCTCAGAGTATTCTCCCGCTCTCACCACTAATGCTACCACTACAGTAACTCTTATCCATTCGTTTGTCGTCACGCGGCACGCGCCTTCATCATTGCTGTGCACTCTACGCTGGCCTCCCGGTTGGGCGGTTGGGGTGTTTGGAGCGGATCTTGCGCACGGCCGCGCGCTCCATCGGCCATATCCCAAGCTTCCGCCATGTCACCGCTTATATGAGTGATGTCATGCACTGGCTTCCTATCCCGCAGCGGATTGTGTACCGGCTTTCTGCTTTGGTCTGGCGATGCCTCTTAGGTTCCGCTTCTGTGTACAAGAGCTCTGTCGCTCTACTTTGGGTGTGCAGGGACGTATCCCCGTGCGCGAACTGCTCTTAGACAGCATCGTGCCTTCTCTGTTGCTGGCCCCATTGTTTGGAATAGGCTTCCATTAACATAACGCCTTATGCGTAGAGTTCATTCAGATGCGTTTTACTGTAGCCTTAAACCGTCCTTTTCAGCTGGGGTTGGGTCGGGAGCGCTCCTGAGTAGTAACCTTGAAGGGGCGCTATATAAATCTTCGGAATGAATTAATGTGAATAATATTGTATGCCAAAATGGAATGCAAACTAAGGAGATTACAGTTACTTGCTGTGTAACTTGCTGTGCCTTGATTGAAATTTGACAAATTCGTCAAGCAAATATATGTATGAATTATTGTAACCTAATTCGTATTGCTAATTATTATTGATTAGCTGCTGCTAATTCTAATTCTAATTGATTAGCGGCAACATTTTGCTAATTCTAATTCTTATCGATTAGCAGTTAAGTTAACTAATCGTGCCAACCTCTGGGTCAGTTCGATGTTTAGTTTTACAGCATTTCGACTTTTGTCCTATAGAAGAATATAATTCCGCTTCAATCGTTTTACACCTATCTTTGCAACTGGTTTATGTATGTGCTTTGCTTTTGTGTTTTTTTGTCATATTATTGCTATGAGCATCCAGAAAAGGGCTGTCATTCATAACTACGATATGATGGAATAAAGTTGAGAGCTAGAGGTCGACATTTCAGCTTCTACTGGACCAGATTCACTAACTTAGGCAACAATATGGTAGAGGCAGTTGTAGTAAATCAGTTTAATAAGAATCACAGCAAGAAGCAGAGCTATTAATAGAATGGACTTCAATATAAGGATTGGGCTGAACCATTGAGAGAACATTTTCTCATTTCTATACAATTCGCACTCTGATATCTACTGAGTTCTATACTGTACTTTCTGAATGCAGTGATTTGTGAAATTGTGTTTTCCAGTTGGAGCTAAAACTGAAAGACGGATCAGAACTAGTCGAGTCGGACATCCGGCTGCCGAATAAAGATCTCAGACAGATTGCTATCACATTTAAAGCTGGTCAAGGTTGTGCTGAAAAAGTCGTTCAAAACAATTTTCCATTAGCCATATCGGGATTTGTCCCCTTTAGCTTTGAACCAAAGGATTTCAACTGTGATCAAATTATTCTGGAGGTGTGTAATTTTAAAGTGTCATCAAATAATTGTGTGAAAGATATTGCAAGAGCCTGCAAGAGATAGACAAAAAGACAGGGACGAAGACTAAGACAGAGATAACAACAAGACAATTTGTATTAAAGACAGACGGGATTCATTCATTCATAAATTTATATAGCACCCCTTCCAGTGGACAAGTGTTTATGTGTGTGGTTCATTTTCTCAATAAATATCAATTCGTAAATACAAAATTATCCAATTATTTCTTTAATTTATATATAATGTACGTAGTAGAGTTTTCTCCTGTGAGAATAGAACTTGAACGATCACTATTTGCTGTTTAAAATTATAAATGAATTCCATTGGGACAGGTGGTAGGTTGATGCAACTTAAAGACCTTTAAGAAATATAATTAGAGAAAGCAAAGTTGAAAGCTGCATCAAGTGAGACAGCTTATTCACTTTTAGTTCCATTTTGTACTGCAGAGATAATTTTAGGTGAAATGAATCGTTCATGTAGACTGTGTAATCATATATTATTGTGATGTGTGTTGCTGTTTATCAGGCTTCCTTTACGGACGAAATGTCAGGTAAAAGCTACGGTGATTCGCATACTATCGAAAAGTTTAAGTCCAAAGCACAAAAATACATTGGAGTCGATCTTGACAAAATGCGTTCTGCTTACAAGGTAAATCAACTGTATTGGTGGGACTGTGATTCTGATGGCAAAAGATTTAGTGTAAAATAAATTGCATTAAGCAACACCAAAGGAATTAGAATGCTAATTGCTATCATGCCCGATAGCGCATTGGATAACATCTGGCACAGAGAGCGAGAGTTACCGAGTTCGAGCCCCCGTTGGGCGGATATGCTTTGTAGGCTTCTATTAGCGCCGTTGTATTGCAGGCTGTCTGTTCTGTTAGTAGTTAAGATTTAAATTGCATAACATGTAAATATACAGCGCAGTGCGTTTGTCAGGCGCTTCAATAAAGAAAAGATTATTATTATTATTATTAATATATTGCAATTACTGTTTTAGTTTCTTGCCTTTGCAAACTGAAACAAAAACAAGACATCTGTATAATATTAAAAACAATTTTTTTCAAGTATTTTTCTTAGTTTCTTTGTTATATTTTTTATTTCTTATTTCACTGTAAGTATAGTTTAATAGTGAGACAGAGTGATAGATTATTTAAATGTTTGACTATTTAGGCCTAGAATTAGATGGCAGCCAATAGCAGGGTTTGAAATTGAGGATATGAAAAATTGTGAAGAATTGAAATAAGCTATTTGTTGCCTTTTCAACTATCCATATAGCAGCTAATAATGTAGTTCGTAAGAAAAAACTTATCAGCTGAGTACTCCTGTTGACTGAACATACACGGCATTGAATCTGTAGACTGGCGAGGAACTGAATTTCAACATAAAGGCAACAGAAGGAGCCGATGCCTTTCATTATGTTGTAAGTAAAAGCTGTGCGTTTGCTAGTGCTTCTCAATAAAGAATATTCTTACTTACTTACTTAAATGAAATGAGAGGAGTTAATTTCGTGTGAATTCCTCTTTGTTTCTTCGGTCTTGCTTTGGTAGAACATTTTCATGTTGATTTCTTATAATTTTGTAGCGTTGAGCAAGCCTCGTTAAGGAGAGGTCAGATAAAGAGCATACGCCTCATGAGCAAAATGGTCCATGAAGATGCGATGTTCAGATCTCAGCAACACAGTGCATAGTTTAATAGATCAGTCTATGTATGCGTGTGCAATGCAATCCAGAATTGTGAATTTGGAGAATATTTTAGATCTTTCCATTATGTTGGAATTAGGTGAACTTATGCAATGTCATTTAATCATGTGTTAGTTACTGATGGTATTAAAATCCAAATGAGACATATGGAAAGTCTTAAATGGTATTTGTACAGTACCACCTCATATAAATGCTCTTGACAATGCCAGAAACAAACATCCACTGCTGGTGATGTTGAACTGATAGCCAAATATACAATGAAATCGACTGTTGCTTCACGTTTCAGCCAACATTGCACAATGATTTAGAAGTTAGATACCTTGCAGGTGAGACTTATTGGGGTCAACATGACTGTGCTCATGAAATATCAAGTGCAATTGTAGAAAAGAATCAGTACAAATGGAGAACGGTTAATTTCAAATTCTATTGTTCTTGTTATTTTATTGTTATCATTGCAGGTGATGAGCAAAGGATCAATTGTTCTCGGGCAAACAGTAGCCAATCCCTCGAATCCATATTCCGTAAAATTGAAACTTACTCGTGAACTGGCTCAAAGGTTGGCTCCAAGAGGACGATTTGTGGTGTGGTTTGTGGCTGACGGTGCAGAGATCATCAGCGACTCGGTTGATTTCAATGTTGAGGGAGCGTTTGCCAATCAGGTAAGACTTATTCAATTATCAATGCTAGATGAATGCACCTGTTTTTGCCAGTTCACATAAGAACGCAGTTTAAATGAATGCTTACCGATGTGGCTAGAGTGCAGGGACGTAGCCAGACTTAAATTCAAGAGGAGGCAACTTCACAGACCATTGGCAAAATCCTGGTTATTGGGGTCATTGGTCAATAGAAGTTCCAGTATTTTAAAAAAGCAAGAGGAGGCAACTGCCTCCTCGTGCCTCCATGTAGCTACGCCTATGCTAGAGTGTACAACCATTCCTCAAGAATTTTGATCTGTTTCTACAAATCATGAACCTCCTGGAGTAATAAAGGTATCATGCTGCAGTGGTCATGAGGATCTACTCTCCTAAGTTCAGATGTAATATTTTTAACATTGTGTATCAGAACTAGCTTTTGTAGTTCCGCCTGCAGGAAGCGGCCGTCTGATGGTGCTGCATGCCATAGTTGTTAAAAACGGTAAAATCAAAATAAAAAACGAAAAAAAACGTCGTTTTATTGGAAAAAATAAAAAACGAAAAAAACTTACAATTCTGACTTATATATAAGAACTTGATATGGAGTAATATCCGTCAGTTTATCAGTCAATCAGCGATTACTGAGTATAATGACAACATTTCACATTTTGGATAACTTAGAAATTGAAATAACTTTCATACATTTTATTTCCTGTACTGTGCTGTTTATTTCTCAACTGATGACACTAAATAGTGACATAAATAATAGATGAATCCTTACAAGGACGGAGACAACGTAAGGGATATCAGTCAAAAATAAAATTAAACAAATAGTAACAGATAGTAAATAAATAAACAAAGTTACATACAACAAATAAAAAACGGAAAAAAACGAGACCAGAAATAAAAAACGAAAAAAACGACGTTTTTTGGAGAAGAATAAAAAACGAAAAAAAACCGTTTTTTACAACTATGCTGCATGCTGAGAAGGTCATGTATTGCTTTTGAGGCATAAACTTTCTACCTGCATCACAGGATATTGGATAACTTACAGTGCTTCTAATCATTCGTTTCATATACAGGCATCTGCGAGGTATCGCAACGTTCAGGACCACTAACTGGTCTACTAGGTTGAATCATCTCCGACACTGGGATGTGTATACTCACGTGTTGGTTACAGAAGCTCTGTAGAGATAATGCAGTGTCTTTCAGAGGCACCATCATTGGAAGGCATTGTAAGGTAGCGCCCTTGACACACATGGACAAGAACAGTGGAAGCTGACCTGAATTCGCTGAACTTTGGGTTGCACACGACCTGGAGAAGAGTGAATATGCGAGACGGCTGGCTAAGCATCGTGGAAACGGCAACACTCAGGAGAGGAGCTTGCCATAGATGATGAGGATGATGTGGATGAGGATGATGATGATGATGATGATGATGATGATGATGATGATGATGATGATGATGATGATGAGTGAGAGTAAGGTAGGAACGGTTTGTGTTTAGCCATGTGCAAGAAAAGCAAAAACCCTGTGTCGTCCTTTAAAGTGTAAATATTATCACCAGTAACAGTCTAAACTTACCTCGAGTTTCAGTATTCAATATGTTGACTGTGTGTTATTGTTGTGCTGTAGGTTTCTATTACGCTCGGAAAAACAAGTGTTGAGCCAGGAGCGAGTATTTATTTACAGGTGAAAGGTGAACCGGGTTCCACTGTTTTCGTGTTGGCTGTTGACAAAAGCGTTTTGCTGCTCAAAGGTGACAATGACATCAATCAAGGCATGGTAAGACGAGATACTCTAAAATTGAAGATCTTGTTCTTAGACTTAGCATAGGCACACCGCACACACTCAGTAAAGCCATCGAATTTCTTACTTTCTCAATAGACGTCATTACATTACTAATGTGTATGCATAATAATGATCTCTCCTCTGTTGATAACCTTCTGTCTTCCTACAACATCACTCTCTCCATGCTTCTTGACAAATGCGCTCCTGTAATTATTACTAAGTCCGGGTCTCACTCTGACGACTGTTGGCATAATTCCTATCTCCAGGCAGTATGTGCCTAACTACGTAGCCTCTTACATACATACATGTATATGCATACCTATACGCTTAATGGTATATACATACCTACACGCATACATCCCCTACACGCATACAACTAATATAGCCTACTACCGTAGTCTACAAATAATCGTTTTGGTCACCAAGCATGCAGTCTTTGCAACTTCTATAATAATGCCGGCGTTTAATTAGACTTCCAATCGATAGATTGGTTAAATACATTTCCAAATACAAAGATTACAGTGGAGAGTGATGCGGGGAGACAATCTCGTCCCATCCCGCCCCGCAACAAGAAAGTCTTCCCCATCCCCGCTTAGTTTGTCCCCATCCCTCAAACTTTTCTTTCCATTCCACGGTTCCACCCCATCCCCTCAGGACGGCATCACTTTCCCCGCAAAAAGTTTTCACCAATTAATATTTAAAAGAACAATTTTTAGCTTACAAAGCTATTTGTATTGCTGATTGCATTTGTATTGCTGATAGCCTGAAACGCCAAAAAACAGATGATCTTATCGACGGTTTGCATAGACCAAGCCCTGCTATTTCTGACTAGTAGGCTTCAGGAAATAAAAAAATCTCCTTTTCAGGTCTCATGTTCATAACATCACACTGGACTGATTTGAGATTGTACTTATAGCTCTAAGAATTACACGTGAGTGACGTGACTACTATCAGTGTTTCCGTTAGAGTCCAAAAACAGGACGTATTTACGCCCTGGCCTGGAATTTTTTTTACGGACGTAAAAACGGCCTGGGCGTTAACGAAAACACTGACTACTACGTTAAATTAATTCATCAACATAGACATGCTGATAACACTTTTAGTTGAACTGCAATTAGGGCCTACTTTTTAAACAAATTCGGTCGCTTTTTTGTTTGAACAGTTTATTTAAAAATAATTCCGTAAATTATAAACGAAGTACATTTGATATGAGCCTGTAGCATCGAAAAGTGAATGGATGTGAAATGGAATTTTAAGTTACGTAAGTATGTAGCTGTAACTAAGGAAGTAAGTTATTGTATATTATAATAGTCTAAATGCTGTATAAACTATAGAAATATAATAGTTACCATTACCGCGGTTTTATCGCCAGATCATTCCCCATTACCGCGGTATTACCTCGAGAATAAACCCCATTACGGCGATGTTACCGCAATTGTTGTCCCTCTTACCGCGGAATTTACCGCGGGGAATTCCCCATGTCACTAGATCACAGCATCTCAAAACACGTTATCTTATAACCTAGGTTCAAGACAATAATATTGTAGGATCACATGCATTCAGCTGCTATGTTCCTCGTATTAGAATCTTTTTGACCACAAAAGGACCATACTTGCCTGCTTAGCATCTTTTAAATTCATTGTCAATACTCACAAAATTTTGCAGTCTTGCTTTTGTTTGACTCCATCTTGGCCCCTAGCAAATGTACATCCACACTTGAGCATCAAGTTTACTATCATTGTGCATGTAATGAATGCTTTAAATAAATAGAAAGATTTGAAACATCTCAGTTCATGATGGTCTTTTAGGTTCTTAACGATCTGCTGACCTATGACATCGGTTATGATAAATCGAAGGCGAAGGGGCAAACATCCGATGAAATATTTGATGTGAGTTTGCTTACTAATGTTCTGGTTGTCAAGGATGATTCGTTACAGTTGGATAGGTTAGCACAGAGTATGGTATGGTGGCAGTGCCGGATTAACTTTTTAGAGGCCTGGCGCAAACAATGCAACAAAACTAAAGTAGGCCCTCTATCCAATCAAATTATCAAAAAATGGGGGAAAAATTAATTATATAGAAAAACATACTTTAATAATTTATTAACACAAAATGAAGCTGTGATAGGATCATATGAGATTTTTTAATTTTACTTGTTACAGTTCAACTGTTCAAAAATGTTCGTCGAGTTTAAAAGTCTTTCCTTCGCGCTTTTAAAGTAGAGAAAGAATCAATGATATCTTGAAAGTCAAGATCTGTCAAGATTTATAGTCCACAGAGCAGCATCTGTTTGTGGCACGTTTCCAACAGATTGATTCTCTTGTTTTAATGGTAGATCTATGGTAGTTTCAGATTTAGGCATATCAATGATATCATTGCTGAAATCAAGGGTGTCTGTTGTTGGCATTAGTGCTGACACTGCTGAGCGGCCTAAGCCTGAACTGCATCCAGCTTCTGACGCTGAGTCGACACCATCTATAAATTGCGGCACTTCTCGTGTTGTTACTGCCAGAAATTTATCAATACTACCACGTTGCTGTTTGCCTACCTCTTCAAGTTCGCGTTTTCTTTGACGTTTCTGCCAACCGGACTCAAATTTCTTCATTTTTCTTTAGGCCTACTTATTTTATTTGTTTAAAAATTAAAATTAAAAAAAGAAATAAGCAGCTACATAAACACTAAATAGTAGATAATAATATTACATGGAACATACACTGTGTCGTCTGTACCGTACGCATATCTATATTTTATTTGGTGATGGGGTCGATCCGCGCAGAAATTGATTACGTCATACGTCATCATTACAGTACACAATTAATTAGTACGTCATCATTATAGTAGTAGTACTGTAGAAGGCCTGTTTTTATAATGCCACCAAATTTTATATGCAATGCTTGTTTTAGAAATTAAACATTTGAAATAAGCCGGACTGTGACTTATATAAACAAATTCTATCGGATAATCGGATTTCTCAATGTTTTTTGTAATTTTTACCCCCGAAAGAAGGCCTGGCGCAAGTGCGCCAGTTGCGCCATAGTTAATCTGGCACTGTATGGTGGGTATATGGTAGAGTAGGCTATGGTAGGATAGGATTGAATGGAGTATGGTAGAGTGTTCTTTATGTAAGGTTGAATAAGATTGGGAATAGGCTTTTACAGTCAATCGTAATCACAGCCCATTGATATACAGCAGACTTGTATATATGTATAACATACATTCATTAATAATTTCTCAACGATATCATACGATGATACGAAAGTCAGTAAAATCATGAGTCATGAGCTGGCAATGGTCCACACTAAAGTCTGAAGTTTAAAGATATTGAATTGTTGTGAGGTGCTTTAAATATACATGCATACGTATAAATTCTTTTATATTAAAATATGTCCTATATAATTATAATCATACCAATTCTGAAAATGTGAATAGGCTGCATTCTAAGCAGTAGTACTACAGGGTTGCATTTTCACATGTTTAAGCCTTTTATTTGATTGTTCTTTGTAGAGAAGCATGCTGAATTATATGACTGACGGCTTTGTCTATTCTAGCGATGGTGTAGGTGTAGGTGAGTTACATTATGACTCAAGGTAAACGACAAGCTTTTATTCATTCATGCATTACTTGAATTTATATAGCGCCTCTTCAAGGGAACTACTCAGAGGCGCTCCCAACCCCAGCACGGCCAAATAGGACCATTTTAAGTTGAGAGAGGAATGTCTGAGAAGGGGTTCTAGGAAGGGAGCGGAGAACCAGAGGGAGGCCATTATCCCAGATCATTACAGTATTGAGAATTGACTTTGTAAATTTTGAGGCAGAGAAGAAGTAGATGGGATAGGGAATTGTTACTTTCTCAATTTCAACCGCGAGGGAACAAAGAAGAGTGTAACGTTCTGCACTCCAGCGCCGGTGTATAAGCTGGTCTCCCTGACGCGGCTTTTGGGTGGTGCTGAGAAATTTCGAAGATTTACATTATATTACAATACTGTCACGCACTTGAGCGAAATACTCTCAGTGGCACAAGATAGAAGTGAAGAAAGAAATTCTAAGCAGCATTGCCCTCATCTGAATACTGGTCAAACTGAAGCTTAGGATTTTCTCTAGGTGATTTTGAAATTACCTCTTAAATTTCTGTTTAACAATAATGTTGAAATTTCACACCTCCACAGAGTGACTTAAGTTCAGCGATGTTTATTTATGAGTAACAATTTGTGAATTGTAAGTGACAGGGTGGCCTAACGCTAAGAGCACTTGAAATTTATGAGTCTTGTTGACTAGTAAGGATCAATAAGTTCGACTCCAGGATATGCAAGAATATAGCTGCTTTTGAGTGCATGCATGCTGCTTAGCTCTTTTAAATTTTATACAACTGCGGCCACTGACTGCATCTCAACACAGTTGCAGGTTGCAGCTGTATGTAGTGTGGTTTCCCCTTTAAAGAATGCAATTATCACAGCCATGAAAGCAAGCACTCTCGTGTAGTTTTCTGGAAGAGATGCTGTACAAACTGAGAATAAAAGTGTTCAGAAATCATGTTTGTTATTCCATCAACTTATTTCCTGTAATTATGGCGCAGAGTAAAATGAGAAAGTGACGTGATTCTAATCAATGTTTTATTTAGCAGCAGAGGCGTTTCAAGAGCAGGAATCTTATGATACATATACTCGCCTGTGCTTTCCAGAAACTTGGATATGGGACAGCACTACTATTGGGTATGGCAACGACTTGTGTTGATTCTTGTTGAGTTTGGAGTAGTTCATGATATAGTTACTCTTCGCATAATTCGTCCATAGCAAATTAATTTAAAGTTTTACTTGCTTTCTGCTAAGGATGTTTGTCTTAGTAAGAAGCTAAAATTCAAGATTTTGTTCATTTACTTTATATAAATGTATATTATATTATTTTTATCCATCTAGTTTCTTACGGAAATCTTGAATATATGTATGTATGTTTGAGCCACAGGCTAAAAAGTCAAATCTTGCGACGACTCATTCGATCACTTACAATCTTCAATCGTCCTGAAACTTGGCAGAAACTCGCTAACACTTCATTCTATAAAATTTCAGCTCCCCAAAAACGCTATATAGAATCGGGGACTGTTTTCATTTATACTGCCATTGGCCGCAACAAAACGGGCACGCTGCCTGATTAAACGCACGCTATGACGTAAAATGAACGCGGACTATATATTTGTAGAGGTAACTGCTTCATAAGACGCATTATAGGATAATTAGTAAAAAACTTTGTTTTTACGGACTGTATTTTATTGATATAATTGAAACTAACATTATAAAAATATTAAGATGAGACCTATAATTCAAGAAATATCTCTTCTATGATTGCTAATCCCATTTCTTTCTTTGACATGCATTCAAAGTCATAATGATATTGACATGTTATAGATGAGTGTATATGACTTATGGCATTGCATTACAGTCTTATAAGATTGTTCACTTTAAGCCTAAACGTTTCATAAGAATCGCATACCGGTAATTCACTTTTTAGAAGCAGTAGTGAAGCTCATCTGAAAGTCAAGGTTCCAGATACAATAACGTCGTGGGTCGCAAGTGCCTTTGCAATCCATGAGCAAAGCGGTTTGGGAATCGCAAGAGTTAGATCTGAGGTTGGTGCACGGCTTTACTAAGTACAGAAGCAAAGCATCATGTTCATTACTGCATTACAATGTCGTCAGTCTCATCATTTTAAATCGCATGGGATCTGTTTTAAATCGCATGGTATGCTATGATTAAGCTTTACTCTCTCTCAATGCCAGGAGACACTTATCTTTATGCCAAGTAGCTTCTAAAATGTTTTTAAATAACGTTTCTGTGTATTTTCAACCTTCCTCGGAGCAAAATGTTGGCAAACTTATTCCTTTGTATGGTAATCCACTCTTATGCCATATAACATAAATAATCAAAAGGTTTAGTTGTACAGTTGACACATTTATTGACACTCTTCCAGTTGACCCAGATGACTTGTATTCCGTATTAATAAGAGTGTCAACTACCTAAATTTATTAGCTTTCCAGCAGTGTACTGACAGGTTCAGGCTGTCATGAATTTTATATTCAGACCTAATATAATTATAGGAGCATGGATGGAATCACTTTACACATTTATGAATTGCATAAAACATTGGAGCTATCTATTTGTCAAATGAAATGTAGATGTGAGTATCATCAGCATAGAAATGATATCCCAGCAAATGATTATTTTCCAGCAATGTTCCTAGTGGTGTGGTGTATAATGTAAAGATAAGAGGACCAAGCAGAGAACCCTACTCACAAGTAATTATTGGTGACCAGATAGTTATTATTTAAGCATTGTAACATTAAAATAATAATTTTGGCAGAAGATTTGTAAAATTTATTTTTGTAAACTACTTTGGAAAAGTATTTTGGAAAAGTATTTTGGGAAAGTATTTTGAATTCTCCAAAATACTTTTTTAAAACTATTTTGAAAATACTTTTGAAAATACTTTTCAAAAGTATTTTGAAAATACAAAATAAAATAGTATTTTCTATTTTGAAAATAGAAAAGTATTTTGAAAATTGAATTGTGCCCATCACTGGATTTTAGCACTGTGCAAAAGTAATAAATATACTAAGCTCATAGACATCGTACGTGTGGGTTGTCTTCAGATAAAGGTTTCCCTGCCATTCTTTGTCTCAATGAAGTTTCCAAGTCTAGTCCGCAGTGGAGAAGAGTTTGCTTTACGTGCCACCGTCTACAACTTCTTTGATGCGGCTCAAACGGTTGGTTTTGCTTCGCAACAAAATCATTAGTTACATTTTGCTTAGAGTTTAAGGCTTGGCGTAGCTGGCTGAATAAATAATGGAGTTGGGAGCAGATCGGAACCAAGAAGTTATGTTGATTGTGTGATAGTGGTGATGATTGATGGTGGTGATGATGATGGTAATGGTGGTGGTGGTGGTGGTGGAGGATGAGGCAGCTGCAGAAGCTGATGATTATGAAACGATGGGAAATCTTGACAATCTTTATTGATAATGACATTAATTTTGTGATTAAGAGTATATACCGTACAAGGCTTTAGTGTTGCTATTGTTGCTTACTGTGGACACGAGTTTGCTGATTTTCGTGCAACTACAATGTTGCTAATTTTATTTTCCGATAGATTACAGTGACTTTAAAAGCATCTCTTTTGTTTGATGTCCGACAACGGACAGGAGTTGTACAGAACAAGGACATCAGCAGACAGATTCAAGTGAGTTTTAATAACGCTCTAGTATTACTATAATTTGTAGAAAGTCTTATTTAACTGAGAATAATTTTAAGCGTTTGAAGACTTGAAGAGTAGGCCCCTATGAGAGTATTCGTGAATGTTTCAAATATACGAACTTTCGCAGTGCAAATGAAAATTGTTATCTGGGAAATAGTGTTGAAGGATTGAACACAAAATTGTATTAACGTAAGCCATGAAATGTTTCATAGGTACCGCACAAAGATGCGCTATCGGTGTCATTTTGGATCGTTACAAAGAATCCTGGCCGGATTCCTTTGGTCGTCTCAGCCAAGACGACATTGAGCGAAGATGTCGAGAACAAAACGCTTGTTGTTATAGTAAGTTAACTTGGTCTTTTCTTCGTCTTATTAATCCATTGTATTTGTGGGAGAGTTAAAACTGAACAGAAATGAGCTCACTCAGAAAACTGTATAGGGCCTACTTATTAGAATTTGTAAATGGTGTGAGGAATAATAATAATTATAATAAATAGGCCCTAATAACAATAATAATTATATTCGTTTATTAATTCAAACTTGCAGGCATGCAGTAAGATTACATGATATACATGTAGTAGTCACAGATGGTAAAAAGTTTAACAGGAATCGAATTTAACTGTATGGCAGCCTGCAAGGCGACCATGTATCCTACTGCACATTTACAGCCCCCCCGGCCCCATAAGGAGCTGAGGGCTGAGTCAACCTTATGGGGCTAGCGGTATCGAGGCTATAATCGAGCCTGCGACCTTCCGATCTTCCTACCAGCGTGTTACCATTCAACGATCTCCGCGCTTCGCTATATAGCTTGTGACTGAAGCTAGAGATACAAATTTCGATGGAACTTGCGGGAAAGACGTGCACGTGTGCATGGCCGTTCAGCTCCTTTTAAAAACATCGCGTAGAAATGCGCTGATAAATGCAGTCGTTCCTCGTTAGGGGTAAAGGTAACCCCTCAGAAGGGTAGTTCCGAGATTGAAGTATCACTCAGCTGACGTACAATCAAGAGTGCAGCAACTCGACAACAGGACACATTTTTGTCTTCCAACTTGGTTTGGTACCGGTAGTGAAGACACTGAAGATATTTACGAGCTGCGTACGGAAAGCAGACTAATTTGTACCACATGGCTTGTTATTCCAAAGATAGTTTCTTTCCAGTTCTAAGTGTCCTTTGTGATGCCAACGCTGTGTCGTATCATCATTGTCAAGCATAGTGTACCCTTTAAGGGACTGTTCATATTTTAACCACAGTTCTTATGTCCGATCATAAAGTGTATTAGTAGTATGGTCAGTATAATAAGGGATCGAATAATGAAACCAAAAGTCACAAGGCATAGGCCCTACAATAGCAAGGGCAGATTTCGAAAAGGCGAGTGTATTATATTTTGTATGATTTTCAGTTAAATTTGCTGTATTTATATTTGTTCCAAATTCATTGCATTGCTTACTACATGCCTGATGTGAAGTTCATGAGGACATTTTATTTTACAGAATATACTGTTAATTTTGTATTGTAGCCAGAAGGAGTGGAGCAATTCTATACCACATCAATGTTCATTGACCTAAAGAAAGGAGCTCCTGACTTCAAAGGGAGCTTCAAAATTGAAGTGCCTCCAAACAGCGAAGTGGTGCCTTCCTCTGAGCAAGTGCAGATCACAGTTATTGGTAACTACAGGCCGTCTGATTTCTGTGGTTTTCTCTTGAACGGACGCATATCAATAGAGCAGAATCAATGCAGCAAAATAAATATGGGCACGCACTAATAGAGGTGCAGTTTTAATTAGGGCATGAATAATAAGAGTGAAAATCATGAAGGCACAGTAGTAAGGAGAGTGAACTTCAAAAGGTCAATAGCCTATATGATTTTGGTTAGCTTTATATTTTTAGACATTATGTTCTTTAAATGCATTTACAAGTTTGTAGTCATCAGATGGAAACCTATACTCAGTATCTTAATCGAATCTTGGTACAAAAGCAAAAATTCACTCAAGTTCGAAAAATTTCGAACAGGTAACTGAGGTAAGTGCATCAATAATAAGAAAATGAAGATCTTTTTATTGTGAATAATTATGCTTGAAACTCTAAGCTTCTGCACATTTACAACAGACCTATAGTAATTCAAAAGTCTGGCAAAGATGCCATAATAAAGATTATGTTTAATGGGCTTTTTATAGCCTAATTAGGGTATACTTGTGAACAGCAGAAGTTTTACCTACTGGATTGAATAGTCGCTCACATTACCAGTATTATTCTTCAAAGGAATGACATTTAGTGTGCTTCTTAGTAGGTGCTATAGAAATATCCAGTTACATTTAAATATAAATTTTGTGGAACGAATACTCCTTATTAAGCCGCAATAAGCTGACACAAACGCAACTTAGACAGACTGTGTGAACAGGTGTTTCTAAGGTCTATATATACATTCATTCATTCATTCATTAATTCAAGTATTTATATAGCGCAGTGTTGTGCACGAGACCAAAATTCCAAGACCAAGACCGAGACTAAGACCGCAGGGTCCAAGACCAAGACCGAGACCAAGACCGCGTGGTTCAAGACCGAGACCAAGACCGCGTAGTCCAAGACCAAGACCGAGACCAAGACCGCGTGGTCCAAGACCGAGACCAAGCCTGCATCATCCAGGACCAAGATCTAAGCCTCAAGACCATAAACGCAATTCTCAGTTGTAGTGTTACATATTCACATTATTCAGATCAGATGCTTATTATATTTATAGTTATGGTTTTTGTCCCCGAGTCTGCGAGGTCTCATGAAGAGCACACTATAGCTAAAGACACTCTCAGTAGGTGCAGGTGTTGCGGAATACAAAAACTTTGCCAGTAGAGAAAAAGTTCCCACAAATACCTGATCTGCATCGCTTACCCGGCTACTGATTTTGTCTCGAGAAACTGCATCAGTGTAAGCTTATAACTAGTCACTAAAGTACCAGAGGTCATGATTAACTGTGTCTCAACGTTTGCTTGTCGCTTCTGATACGAAGCGAACAACGCGGTCCTCTCTCGCTTTGTCCTATAATATCGTAGCATGCATTCGAAGCTATCTCAAAAGTCCCTGAATAATCGAAAATATCGACAACATTTAACAAATAATCCACTCTAGTTTCCACCAAAGCCCAAATCAAAGGCGCAAGACCAAGGCCAAAGGCGAATGACCGAGACCAGACGCCCAAGACCAAGACCACACCTCTAAGACCAAGACCAAGACCGCATCTTTAAAGACCAAGACCGAGACCAAGACCGGCACATTCGAGACCGAGACCAAGACCAAGACCGCATTTTTTTCGGTCTCGAGACGGTCTCGAGACCAAGACCGCGGTCTCGAGACCACATCACTGATATAGCGCCTCTTCTAGGAAACTACTCAGAGGTGCTCCCGACTCCAGCACGGTCAAAAAGAACAGTTTTCAAGCGCTTGTAGAAATGTGTCAGAGAGCGACCTAGGGAACAGGCGCAACTCACGAGGGAGGCAATTCCATATCGCCGGGCCTACCACAGAAAAGCACGACTTTGCTTGATAGAGGTATGGGCAAACGGGACTGAAGAGCACCCCTTCCCCGCTGAGCGTAGGGAGCGACTACTCCGAGTACCCGACACAGGCCGACAAAGGTCAAGTAGGTAAGTTGGAGCGAGGCCTAGCTGGCATCGCCATACAGGCGGCTACTCTGTACTCTATACGCTGACGGACAGGGAGCCAATGCAGAACCTCCAGCACGTAATTTGACACATGACTGAATTTGGGTATTTGGCCGATAAGTCGCGCTGCAGAGCGTAGAATATGGTCAAGACAGGCCAGCCGACCAGATGGTAAGCAAGAATAAAGGGATAGGCAATAGTCTAGGCGAGCTGAGACGAAAGCATGCACAAGTGTAGTTGCAGCGCCAGTTGAGAGAGTGAGCGACAGTGCGAAGCTGGCGAAGTTGATAAAAGCAGTCGCGACTGAGGCGATGGATGTGTGGTGCAGAAGTTAGTTTCTGATCCAATAGGATTCCAAGGTCTCGGACCGAGGTGGAGAAAGTATAGCTAGGAAATTCAGGAGAGAATTCAAACAGGTTAAGCTTAGCTAGCTGCTGCCGGGAGCCCAGCCACATGAATTTGGTTTTTTCAGGGTTAGGCAGAGACGGTTTGATGCGGTCGATGCCTCTAGTGCAGTCAGTGTCTGACCCATAGCCCTGACTGTAGAGGTAGCGTTAGATGACAGGCAGTGCAGGTATGCCTGCGTGTCATCTGCACAAAGTTGGCTCAAGGCACCATGTTCCGCAAGGAGCAGGGCAAGACCTGAGGTACCGTATGTATAAGAGAGGACCAAGGAGTCAAGTACAGAGCCCTGCAGGAGACCATACGGCAGTGGCGTACCAAAGGGGGACAGAGGGGCGAAACTTCTACTGCGCACAGTAAGCCGTGTTTGCACCGTCATTGTAACGGTCATTAATAATCTTTCAAGATTGCAGAGCAGCGCTGTGTCTTGCCTTTTATATATAGCCTAACGGACACAATCATTACTATAAGCTGATTCCGCGAAATTATAACATAAACAATTATTTTTCCTAACTAAAAATTGGTGTCTGTCTTTAATTCATCCATTTCCATTTCATGGTTTCGTCTGGTTCGCACTATATTAGACCTATTTTTAACCTGTGTAAAATATAACTTTAGGAGTTTTATTGTGAGATTCTAATTCTACTAGTTCCTCTCGGCGCACTCGTATTAACTACAGACACAATATTCATTAATTCATTCATTCAATGAAAATGAGTAAGAGGTTGAACTAAGTGGGCTGAATTTTGAAATACTCTGAAAAGTTGGGGCTGAAGCACAGAGAAAATCTTAAATATCAAAAGAAGGTGGTGCTGCACACTAGTGCGCAGCTATGCATGGGCCGATAGTTTGTTACTTCTACCTCCGCAACTGAAGCGGTGAGTTAGCGATAGTCTCAAATCATGCAATAAAATGTTTTATTATCTAATAATATAGATTTCAGTAAGTTGAAAATGTAGGCAATAGCTAAAACATATTATTTAAAAATGCAGTGAAAAGTGATAAATCCAGACAAGCTATCAACTTCATTAAAATTTAGTAGGCTTATATGCAATAAGATCGACAGTCGTCATAAAAACGGCAATCTTGTAGAGAAAATAGCATATAGAAAACTAAGTGGCCAAGGGCGGCATTTTGGGCCGTCGCCCCGGTGTAAAAGCACCGGGCGGCATTTCAGCTGCGTACGCCTCTGCCATACGGGGCGGGAACCCACCGAGACCTAGTCGAGCCGTGGACCACACTGAGAAAACGCCCATGAAGGAAAGAGCCAATTAATCCATTCAAGAAAATTACCAGACAGCTCAAACGTAACATGCAACCGCTTAAAAAGAATATCATGGTCTACAGTATCGAAAGCGGCGCTGACGTCGAATAGGGCCAGCAAGGTCAGCTCAGTTCTGTCAATTAATAGCCCCGTAGATGTCGGATAGAAGTCGGAGCAGCAGAGTTTCAGTCGAGTGGAACTTTCTGAAGCCGGATTGGCATGATGGAAGAAGATTGTTCCTCTCTGGGTAGGCGATGAGTTGAATTGCCGCAATCTTCTCAATGATCTTGGATAGGAACGACACGTTGGCAATCGGTCTGTAGTTCAATGGGTTGGCCGAGTCCAAGCCGTCACCCGTCAGCGCTGGAATCAATATAGATCTCTTCTGTGACGGCGGCAGGACTCCATCCCGAATAGATATGTTGCACAGCTAGTGAACGAATGTTCCATGTAGCTAGCCGTACGCCACCCAGCGTCGGAACAGGCAGTCAGTTCGACGGAGAGATTAACGGCTCAGCGGGCTTCTCTCGTTATTGGTCGTCAACGAGCATAGGCCGGACGCCACAAGCCGTAAAAGAAAAACAATTTGCGTGTACAACGTTGAAGCCGCAGGCAGAATCGCTGAGCGACCGAACTAATTAGGTCACTGGCGTATTTACAAGTGGGCGTTGTCAACATGACGAAAATCGAATCTACGTACGCCACTAAACTGTAGCCACAGCGCTAACTCGCAAAACTGCACAAAGTCCGACTTGCAACGATAATCCAGTAGAATATCACAATATATATATATATATATATATATATATATATATATATATATATATATGTATATATATTAGCGTGGTCCAAGATTACATGTGAAAAATTTTTTTCTTTAATAATGCTGCTCCACAAGGCTGCCCTTATTCCATATGGTTGTAGGTATCCTCATGCAAAATTTGAACTGAATTGGAACATGTTTAGAGGTACCAACCAAATAGCACCTCAAATATGAATGTTAGAGTTTTGGCGTTCGAATTATGAAGGATTCTCACTTTACATCTTGACATTGCACAATAATTATTTACCTATTGGGTAGATTTGCAGTGAATATGGACTGTTTCCTGAATCTGATTTTGATGTTTAATGTTTTGTATATTCATGATTAATTAGCAGTAAAATATTCAGTCACCAGATGGTGACTGTGTTGGCAATCACAATAATAATTATATTCCAATAGACAAGGCTACACAATGACAAAATATTTCAAGCATTGCAATTAGTTTAAATAATTACTATTTTTGAACTTAGATTTAAGTACACAATTTAATCAACTGTAATTTAAACAACAAAGACCTTGCTAGAAGCTACCACATTGTAGTTAACAGTAAAAATTATAAATGAAACAATTATTGGTAAATTCGACGTATTAAAATTCTAAAAGAAATAAATGTGCAAAGTTTACGAAGGTGTAGCTGTCTTATTCATTTATTAGTAATATCTATGATACTGATCCTGATGAGTAAGCAGTGTATGAACTAAGATCACATAACTAGCCTAAATATAATATTTCATGTACCATTGTGCCTTTGCAATAAGTATTGCGAAGATTTGACATTAATGACATGACTGACTGAGCGACTGTTCTAAATAATGCAATACATAATTATATTTCAATTATTCTGGTTAATAGTTATTTTAAAAAGTAGTTTTAAATATTTAGATTCTATAATTTTTTATTTTATATTTAGATAAAATTATGTTTGATAGTCATGGCATTAGCAATGACCGAGAGTTCGCCACTAGCATGGCTAGCAGGGAAACGTGAAATGGATATCCTTATATCTGGATTGCCTATCAATAGAGCTATTTTCAAAAACGTTATGTTTCACCATCTAAAAGAGGGACTAACAATTGTGTAAAGTGTTAAAGTGACAATGGATGCTACCCTAGCCATCAGGGGCTCTGGGCAAAGGTTCGGATTCCAGCCCAGTAAGCAGACTCTGTAGTACAAAAAGCTGTGCAAAATGTACGACGAGTATTGTGTGCTTAAAAGGCACCGTTTGACATAAGGCTAATCTGGATAAACTGCACGCTATCTCCACAAAAGATGCTCTTCATGGCATGAAAAATGGGGAAGACAAAACATTTCTCCAGATGCAAAAAGAAGACACATCAACTTCCAGTACATCTGGCATAGACAGATGTTTGACGACTAAGGAGACACAGACAAACTTCAGAAATGCCCAGCAAGTGGCCAAAAAGTAAAAGTGTGTTAAGAGCACCCAAGAGACTTCCATCATTCCATCTACTTCTAACCTGCTCACAACAAATGGCCGGGAAGAAGCCAGGGCTTATTTGTCAAAGGGATTGGCTCTTTGGCTGTTGGACCCAACTTTTCAGGCCCACAAAGAAAAAGTCAGACTCTCAAGGTCGTCAATGATTGTGCAGAAAGATTGTGCAGAAAGATTGTGCAGAAAGAGGGGTTGCACTTATCCAATTATATAATGCAGCCTTGACAAAAGATGAAACTCAAAAGCAATATCTATTGCAGCCAATGTCCAACCTCTGAAGAGAATTTCCATTCCCAATGTAAGGAGATCTCAGTCTAAAATTTTAAGAACAATAAAGAACATCTACAATATTTTTATTTTATGATTCAGTTTTTTAAGACTGTCATTGGTTCGACATTAGTTTAATAGCTTTAATAGACAGATTCTCATTTTTCATGACAATATCTGTTTAAAGCTGATAATTGTACTCGATGTACTGTCGAAAGGCGATTTTTTTAATTTTTCGATGTTTAATTAAAAAGTTGCAGAAAGTTGGTACCAGTAAACAGTGTTCAATTTTGTTCAAACTTGGCAAGTAAATCACTAATAGCATATGGAACAAGGGCAGCCTTGTGGAGGATTGAATTTCCAAACTTTATATTTTTGGACCACACTAATATATATATATATATAATGTGGGAGTTGTGTTAAGCGGCTTAGCGGCCAATACACCTGTATATATGTATAAACATGCTTTAGTTGAGCAGGGGGGGGGGGCTAGCGAAGACCTGCTCATCTGTAAACATTTGAATGAATGTATATTAATTGCCGCATGTGTTAATAGCGCGCGAAAGTTAAGAATTGCTGATGAGAGCTGATTTGAATAATATAGTTGTTTTAAATACAGTTGTTTACTTGTTTTAATACAGTAGAGAGAGCTGTTTATTGGGAATGAAATGTTCAGAAATATAGTTGATTTATGTTGATGATGTATGCTGAATTGAAGTGTTGAATATAAATGTTGATTTTCATATGTTTGAAAGAGTAAAATGAAATCTTCAAAAAAACGCAGTACGGTGTCAATTAAAGTATAGCCTAGCCACAGTCTACCAAAAGTTGAGCGATCTATATGTAACAAATTACAATAGGGATAAAGTATTTGAGATAGGTCACTAAGGAAGAAGAGCTGGTGACAGACTGCATAATGTTACTGGGGACAACATATGCAGTATCACTAGGCATTCTTATGGAGAATACGAGGTATGCAATTATGTTCTGTTGAGATATGGTGCCATAAAGAATAGTTATTGTTGTTAATGCAGGTGATATTCTTGGCCCCTCAGTTATTGGAATTGAGGGTCTTATCGGTCTGCCTGACGGTTGTGGAGAACAGAAGATGATAAATATCGCACCTGTTATCTACATAATAGATTACCTTGAGTCAACTAAATCCTACACTGCTGATTTGAAAGTCGTATTCGAGAGGCAACTGTTGGATGGTATGGGCTGGTTGTGTCATACATCTACTAGTTGACTGACTCACTTGCTACTTACACATTAATCCTTGCTATTATAAGATAATCGTATTTGTTTCATTGCGCTTCCTGGTACACAGATTTGTGTGGTCTTACTTTTGCATATGCTGAGGCTATTTATTTCTATTTGCAAAGACAAAACTTAGAAAGACCCATTGTATTAGGCCTAATATATGTAAAAAAAACATTAAAAGTTTTAATTGTATAAAAACTTGGCCTGTCAGTGTGCAACTGCTGATAGTTTCCAATTTCCATCCATTTAAATAATGTTAAAATATTATGTATTATTTTATAATATTAAATAATATTATATAGGCATACTTTTGTTCTTCAGTGTGTACGTGATTGGTCTATTTACTTATTGAAAAATAGTCAATTGTTAAAATTAGTTATGGATTGCTGGGTTCCATACAGAATTTAGCATACTCCTAAGATTGTGGATTTATGTACAGTCTAGGATTTTGCCATACACTCACATAATTATCGCCTTGCGTCATTGACTTCAACTCATTCTGGACTAGACACCTTGTTGTAAGTATATACCAACGTTAATTTAATGAATTAACTGGTTTTGTTAGGCTATCAACAGCTACTGACTTCCCAGAGAGCTGATAAATCATTCAGTGCCTGGGGTGACAACGAAGATAGTGGCAGCGTCTGGTGAGCTCAGTGTTGATCACATTTGGCCTAATATTCTATTTTTGATGCATGACCTAAATTTAAATGTGTTTATGAAGGCTAAGTTGTATTTTAGTTGTATGTCTAATTATAACTGTAATCAAAAGAAACTAATTTGAGGTGTTACATGTGCTATCCACAGTATCCAGTATGGTTGTTGAGGACAGTTCTTACTTCTTAGTAAACCAGAAAGTCATAACAGTCGTGCTTCGGCACACGCATACAGAACCTAGCAAATGGATCACCATCCAGAGTTTGCAATTGCCACCATGTTTAGAGTTCCATGATTGCATTGCTTCGAGGATGAGGAGCAGCGACAAGGCTGATGAAGTGCATAGATTTTAAATAACTGCGATTGTATTGGTTACTTGTATAGGTTGAGTGCTTTTGTTGTTAAAACTCTCAATGCTGCCGCACAGAAGAACCGTGTTCCAGTAGATACAGAAATTTTAGCAGATGCTATTACTTTTATCATTGCACAACAGACCCCTGCAGGGTCTTTCAAAGAACCGGAGAAAGGAAGAGTCTACCATGCAGAAATGCAAGTAAGTTGTAAACGTCTGATGCCTTCAGTTTTTGCCAAGTGTACAGTTGTAAAATTGATGTCTAGCTATACCTGGTGCAACCAATTCAATGAACAGTTCTTAAGTACCTGTCAAAGGCAGGGGATCACCTATAGAAGGCTCTTAGATTGGAAGCATGTAAATACTATGACCTTGACCCATCATATTTATAAATACAATACAATACAATACAATACAATCATATGCAGATCACAAATGTCAGATTATTGAAGGGTGGAGCACCGTGGATGGATTGATTCTATGGTGTCTACGTTAGAGCATTTGCCACAGATCATTAATCCAATCATATAGATCGTTAAATATAATCTATTTACAAAAATAAATATGATACATTCTGAAACATCTGTGGTAAAGTGTACCAAAGTTTCTCCTTAAGCTTTTTCAACATGGACAATTAATTTGAGTAGCACATTTTAAAGTACATGAAAACAGTGCTGCATCTATGCCTATCTACCAGGTCTACACAAAGTTGTTTAAGAGAGTTTGAAAATGTATGCTGCACAAAGTCAAGGACAAAAATACGTAGGCGAAACGTAAGGAGGAGACATAGTGGGCTGAAATTGATGTGTAGCAGCAGGGCACCTGCATATCTCCATGGGCCACAATAATCATCAACCCAGCTGACTCAAGCCTGGAACACAATGTTTCCTGATGCAGGCTTGGTCAGCGCCGACAACTGAGGCATGTGCCAGTGTGATCTCGAATGCAAAACGCTCTGCAATGGGAACCCAGCATAACATTTCTTACATATACCGTTATATGCGAAGGTTTTAGCTTGTTATGACTCGAGCAGCACAGATAAAGACGGACTGGATCTGGTGCAACCAAAACTTTGGCAGACTGTCAAGTATAGAATTGCAACAGTCCAGGAGTTTCATGGTGAATGTCTGAATGAATGAACCATGGTCACTACAACACTGAACATCAGATTGTGCCGTATGTCCCATATCTGACGCAGCTTGTTGACATGGTTCCCATGGTCCGCCATTAATAAATCTCCTCCGTCTGAAAGCATGCCCAGGCTGTGAATGATGAACTGTTGATTCTAGTAATGAAATTGCGACTTATTTTGATTCCTCATCAACTTTTGAATGCGTTATAAGCCTATGTAGTGTAACAGTATGTACTACCATGCGAATCGTTTCATTTCATAAATGTAAGTTTTATTTTGCTATATTACTAAAAACTTTGTTAAATGCTTATTTCCAGGGTGGATCAGGAGACGGTGTACCTATGACAGCATTCATACTCATCACTCTGATACAAAACAGAAATAATGCACATGTAGGTGCATTAAATTCTTGTTTGGAATAAATCTTCTTTTCTGAAGCTAAAAGTACTTATACTGGATGCGAGCTTTTCCATCTGATTGACTGACGGACTTTTGAGTGACTTACTTACTGCCTCAGTGACTGAATTTCTTGCTTACTTACTTACTTGTATGTACTGGTATGTTGTTGTTAAGTAGATATGTAAGTTTGTGTGTATGTATAGTACATTCCGTAGATTCTGCCATTCTTGAAGACTTTTGTTAGTACCATATTAGTACATTTGACTGTCCAACTGGAATGGTCTCCATTAGAGACAGCTCAAGCAAGATGTTCACAATATCTCAAGTCGCATCTGTTTAGATCCATTTATACAAGACAATCTTGTGTTAGCATAGATCTCTGTGAGGTTTTTAACAGATGTACAAATGCATGTACATGTATGTATTTATGTATGTACGGATTGTATGCACGTGTGTTAGTCTGTATATGTAAGAAAGTGAGTAAGTATATCCTTTATTCAACCAACTGCTAAATGCACTTTGTAGCATGAAAGTTTTAAGAAATCGTGAATGAATTATCCTTACTATAGTAAATCATGATTATGTGCTCTATTCTATGTGGATATGTGCTCCATCAGACCTTTCTGACCTCTGTCGTCCTGTCTCTGACCTAGCCCCCCCCGTCGGCCAAGGAGAGCTTCTTAGCTTCTTGTCCCCCGGGCCCGTTTATATCTCAAGCAGCGCCGGGAGCCTTCTCGATTGTTGGCCATCAACCTGGAATGGGCTTCCACTTGAGCTGCGCTCGATGCCTCATCGTCTGACCGGCTGCGGCTTAACTCCACTGAATCCAAGTTCATCTCGCTGGGTATCCGCCAGCAACTGGTTAGCAGTCCCAGTCACGAGCGCCGAAAGCAAGCGATCATTTTCTGTCATGAAACTTATCAATCATATCTGCGATCCACGATGTCGCACGATAGATTGCGCAACATTTCCATACTAGCGATTGAAAGGGAGTTGTCGGACCTATCAGCTGTGAACTGGGAAAAGGTAATTGACAAATTCAGCCCAGGTGACAGAAGACTGCCTCTGCGCTATGACCAACAGTAGGTAAAGCTTGAACGCAGATCGTCACAGCTAACTATGACTAGTAAACTTACTAGTATAATATACTACTATATACTGGCATGTCATTTGCCAGACATACAAAAACCTATTTACCGGATGTGTGTTAAACGCACGTATCTGGAACCTGAAACATTTTCCCAGGGGAAACCTCAGGATCCCCGCTTCAAAGGGGTGCCGCTTTGCGGAAGGGTGGGGGCGTTGTAGAAGGAAAGGAAGGGACTAGGAATGGGTGGAGAGTAGGGAAAGGAAGGGGAGAGAGAAGGGGAGTGGTGTGAGAGGGTTGGGGAGGTACAGGAAGGGAGTGGATGGACAAAAGAGAATTGGAGGGGGAGAAAAGGAAGGCCTATAGGGCTGTAACCCCAAACCTTAAATCCTGGCGCCGCCAATGAATATTCCAATGCTTAGTGTCTATCTAAAGCTAAGTAATTTTACATTACCTTCCAAAATTTATATTGAAATTGGCAATGCGATAAGTAGAATGTATAATTGTATATGTATATATGCTTATTTGTATGCATACAGATTTTGTTGCCCATACATCTATTAGCTGCTATATAGCAAGTTGTGCTGGAATAGTTGTACTTGAATGATGATCCTTCACTTTTCAGTTAGCGTCAGGTCTTTTGGAGCCAATTATTTCTAAGGCGGTTGCCTTCCTGGAAGGTCAATTAAACTCCATCAACGATGCCTATGCCCTGAGCATCATCACTTATGCCCTCGTTCTTGCCAAAAGCAACAAGGCCGGCGATGCGCAAAAGAAGCTTGATGGTTTAGCGCATGTTGCAAGTAAATATAATAATTTATTGTAAGGATAAAAAGTCATTGTATGATTTATGGTTGGCAGGAATCGGCTGATGTATAGAACATGTAATGTCATTGTAAGATAGTCTTGTTGGAAATAGGATGCCAGAAATTTAACTTAAGTTCCTGAAGAGAGTGCTGTCCTTAGGGCCACCTAAATGCTTAAATTCGTAATCGTAATCGAGTATTTATACAGCGCCAAAAGATCAGAGGCGCTCTCGACCCGGGCCAGTGTCTTCACTGGTAAAGAGAGACGTTTTCAGGCGCTGGCAGAACTGGTCAAAAGAAATAGAAAAAAAGGTCGGCCCTGAGAGACTGAGGCAACCGGTTCCATCTACTGGGACCCACAATAGCGAAACTCCAGACATGGGTCGTAGAAGTACGCACCCGCAGGACAACCAAGTGACCACGGGCCGAGGACCGAAGGGAGGAACGAACGACTGGGCAGAGAAGATACTAGGGTACAGTATGCCCTAAGAGTTTTGCATGAGGGAGCAGACCTTGGATTGGATGCGCTGGTGGATGGGGAGCCGGATAAAAGAGGAGATGTGAAGGAAGTCTGCAACGGATAATGGAGGAGATGTGGTCGAACTCTGCAATGGCCATATGAAGGGGGCGGCAGAGAGACCAATGTAGACCGCATTCTCATAATCGCATGTAGAGTGTGGATTCATTAATGCCAAGTCATCAGGTGACATGCCTTATGATGCAGTGTGTAAACCAGACATTAAATAAAAGGGGATAATGCTGAAAAATCGAATGGTTAACGCTCCACTGCAACTCTTGCATTCATATAGTACGGTGTGCCAGGTTAATAGCTTTGGAGGACATAACACCGCTTCGCATTAAGCAGAATGGTGTGTAAACTGGGAGCGAGTAAACGAGTCCACACTAGGTTGTTTCGTGCAATTCTAACAAGTTTCATTCTTTTAACGACAAGCTGCATTCGTTTTCCTGTCACTTTTAGTATGCTCTTGTCGTTAAAGTGTTAATCCAATCAGTGTGAGGAAGTTGCCCATTGTCATAAGAAATCGTACCCAGATGATAAGTTATGTTGTTACCTGAGGCAATAATTATGACTTCTAGGATATTGTGGCTATCGAGTTCAGTAGCTCTTCCTGGAATTTGAAAACAGTGTAAAAAGAAGGCAGCTTGCCTTTAAAGTAAGTCTTTCTATTCAAAAGTATTTCAGCAAACTATTAAAAATTTACATACCTAGAATATTTTACACATGAAAGATACCCTCTGGCAAATCGAGCATTGAAGGTTGTTGAAGAGAAGCCATAACAACTGGTGGTGATTTTTCCAGCCTCTGAGCATTTTGCTACAGATGAACTTTCTGTGTTTATATAAGCGGATCCTTACTTGTTAATTTGTGATTTTCAATTTTATTTTGAACATATGATTTAATTGGTTATTTGCCTTTCAGTGGACCAGAAACACTGGGGTGAAAGCACCCCAGTGGCGCAGAAGCGACCAGGGGTTTTTCGTCCTCCCTACGTGCAAGCAGCTGCCAAAGAAGTTGAGATGACATCATACGCTTTACTAGCCTATGTTGAACAGAAGAAAATCACCGAAGCATTGCCTATTGTCAAGTGGCTTATTACTCAGAGAAACCCAACAGGCGGGTTTGTTTCTACTCAGGTGCAGTCTAGCATTTCATTTATTATTGCAATTAAAAAGTTGATTCTTTAATTGATTAACATGTCAGCCGGCATTCGTATAATTCTATAGCCTAACTGATGTACTTTGATGTGGCTTTTAACTATAAAAAACAATCATATGAATTATGCAATATTTTAAGTTTAATCTCTGTAGAATTCGTAAGTAGAAATTGTTATCAGGTATGATATTTTGTGTTTTTTTGTACTTAACACAAAACGTTTCAGAAACAGAATTATGTACATTACAGAGCATATAAGGCTTAATAAAGTGTAATGTAACATTTATGTAGCTCCCTTAAAGATATCTACTCAAGGCAATCGATCTCTGCGTTTGGGCCTGCAAAAATGTTGCTTAGGCCTACCGTAGGTTTACGCTTTTTGGGCATCATAATCTATTCCTACAATTTACTCAATGTTGAGTTTAGTTTTATTCATGTATGCTATATTGCAGTATATCAATAACGATAAATAGTTTGTAGAGGATAGGCCTACAATTTTTATATATTTCAGTTCTGCTAACTGGCTTATATCTCTTTATACATGCACCGAGTGCTACAATTCGCTGTGTTTGTTCTAGGATAAACTGTTTCTTTGCTTTTCACCAGATTCAGTATTAATGTTTGGCACAATGTCTATGGGCCTATGTCTCTTGCAGTTTTCGGCATACAATGCCAGTACTTGTACATTTACATCAGATTGAGGATTCATATTTTGACTGTTTATGATTTTTTTTGAAAAATATTCCGTTCTTATATTGCAGGCTTACAGTCAGCAGGGTTCATAAATGTTATCGGTAATAGTTTATGTCGATTTTGATGCTGATTGTGATTTACCTCTGAAGAATATTAAGTTACAAACGTAGGCCTATTGTTGACAAATTATTTAACTTAAATAATTATAATGCTGTGCTGTAATTCCTTGCACAGGACACAGTTGTGGCTTTGGAAGCTTTGACTCGCTATGCCATAAAGGCTTCTGGGGTACGTGCCACAGTAAACCTTAAAGTGAAAGGAAAAGCCGGGACTGAGGAGAAGACATTTCAACCAATCGATGGAAACAATGTGTTCAGAATTCAACTTTGGGAGGTAACGTAGTTGATGAGTAATCCCACTATGATTACGAGTAATCCCACTATGATTACGAGTAATCCCACTATGATTACTGGCAACGTCAATGTGACTGATAAAATCAATGTAAACAACTGCACAGTTTAAGAGTGGATTAATTGTGAGAGCAACAGAATAGAAATGTTTGTAAATAGCTAATATTAATAGCTAATACATTTGAAACGTTTTGCAGGTCATGTGCCCCAAAAGTTGGGTTTAAACATATTGGTGTTTAATATTTCTTTAATTGTAAAACTTTAATACAAATATTTGCTGCTTTACTACCACAGTAGGTGTGTGCTTTACTTGACTGCAGGTAGGCTGCGGTAGCAATTGTTATTTGTGGCGCCTGTTTCAATGTCGCAAAGTTTAAACCAGTCAACCATAATTATTATCTTGTTGACTTGGTGCTATAGATAATTTATACTGTACATTAAGGTAAAATACAGTCCAAAACCATATATGCCAGAGAAAACGTTATGTAATTTAAACATTTTATTCTTTGTACACATCCTATTTACGTCTTTGAATACTTAAAAGATAAAGTCGCGCAATCCATGTACTGAACGTTGTCGAATGAGCCAAAAACCCATTATCTCAGTTAAACATTCGTGGATCCAATTTTGATAATTGGGGTGTATAAGTTACAACCAACTGGACCTATGGGCTGTCAGGGTCGAGCTCTTTCCATTCAGTATGAGTCTAATATTAAAACATCAATTTTTTCAATGGACACAGAGGAGATGCTCTGAGTGAGAACATATTGGGCAAGTGGTTCAAGTAGTCAAAACTAAGCAATCCTCCAGAATGCCTTTAAATTTTCCATGATTGCATAAATCGATAAATAATGGCGATGGTGTGATGAGAAATTTATGACTGACTTCCATTGGTAGTTTAGCAAATATGGTTTCAACTTTCAACTTTAAGGCTTTACGGCAGCTAGTAGCTCCAGAGAGCATCGGTCCGTACATGTATTCACTGGTGCAGATGAATTTGGGTAATAACAGCAATTTTATTAATCTAATAGAATAATACAGTTTGAACTTCCAGGTTGACTGAGTATTTTTCAGGTGTACCTGTGGGTGTATTGCCATTATTTACTTATTTTCTCTGTCTGTCATGTTGGTGATTTCTCTTTTGTCGCCAGCCAAGACAAACAACATTTAAAACCATAGACATCTCTGCATCCGGATTTGGAAAGGCTATTGTCCAGGTGAAATTTTGATCCATCATTGCTCTAACTTAAGTTCATAATTTCGAATTCTGCAAGCGTACGATCTATTCCGCCCTTTGTATCCTACTTGTGGTCCATGAAAACCTTCATGTTTACTCTTCTAAATCGCATGCACTTTGTTAAAATGTCACAAATCATTTATTTCGTAATTTCTAAGTTTGATTTATTCATTAGATAAGTCTGTTATAGGAAAATAACATTGAAGACTAAGTGGAACTAATCTTAATAGAGTAACCACTTCTTGTTCATAGAAACAGCTTTTAATTTGACAGAATCATTTGATTCTTTAATAGAACCATACAGATTCTATTTTTCGAGTACCTTTTTCATTATGGTGATCTTTTTGATTAGGCTACATGTTTATCGAACGTGAAGTATAGTAAGCTAGTTAATTACTGTACTGTACAACGAATCTTTTTTGCAGCTGGATGTAACTTACTACGTGCGCAGTGCAGCAAACATCGCAAACAATGGCGGATTAAACGTGGACGTTACCACAGAATCAACAGACCAGATGGTCACCATAAAAACATGTGCAAGGTTGACAATTTAAGCAATTTCTTAGTATGTTTAATAACTGATTTGTGGCATGATTACTCCTGCAATCTTTTTTCTATTAATTAGCAATTTCTATAGTTCCGGTGTCCAATGCAAAGAGCATCAACTGGTGGTGCACCAAAACCATACCCTAATCAGATCAACATTCAGGAGACCAGTCCGTAGAAGCAGAGAGACAGGTTGTGGCAGTGTTTTTTAGTTGTCAAAAAGTGCTTGGAGGTAGAAAGTTTTAGAGATTATAATCGAAGTAAGCCTATACATCTAATGTTAATATGTTGCACACGAAACAGCAGACGACCCATGAGATATTTTAGTATCCTGACCCATCCATCTTTCCTCCCTCCACATCTCTTCAGTTACTTGGCTGAGGGGTTAAAAGATTATCTGGGGGTCGAACCCCTCAGCATGACTTCGTTTTGACCTGTACCAAACACTTATCCATGCCTCAGATTCAGATTTACAGACTTTAATGAATAAATAATATAATTTCACATAACTTTTTCTGTAAAAATGCACAGAATTCATAAGACTGCTGAGTCCTGAATGTTATTTTTCTTCTTTATGCTAAAATATATCATCCAGATTACCCACTTGCTGGTGTGTAATTATTTACTTGATTCTCTGTAGCTCAGACGAAATGTCTAAAGGACCGACTGGAATGGCTATTGAGACTATGGAACCGGTGTCTGGCTGTGTGCCTGTAAACTTAAACAAAGTAGATATGAGCGATAATGTTAAACAACTTGAAATGGATGGCCATAAGGTTACTATTTACTATGAAAAAGTAAGTACTATAATATATAATGCAGTCTGAATACTTTCTATACATGCATATTACATACAAATTGTATTGTATTTGAACACTTGTTATAGCGTCCCTACCAGATTTCCCATTCAGAGGCGCATCCCGACTACTGCGCGAACGCTGAATCGGAGTTTCACGCCGAAGCGCATGAGCAATTGCGAGTGAAGGACTTGCCCAGGGTCCCTACGCGGCGACTTTGAGGTGGATTCGAACCCGCAACCCTCCAGCTGCAAGGCACCGAACATACCCCTAAACCACCGCGCCCCAGTTGTATTGTGATGTGCAGGGCCGGCCCTAGCCCAAATGGCGCCCCAGGCAAAGCATACATTTGGCGCCCTCTAATCCCCACTCCACAGTGCACCCCACGTCACGACCCAATGATGTTATTTATTTATATTTATTTTTATAATTTTTATTTGACTTCTGGGAGAATGGTAGGCTAACATGCAAAAACACTTCAAATTACTCAAACATTCGCATTACCGAAAAATGAAAAAATATTTATTTAAAACATTATTTGTTGAAGTAATCAGAAATCTTTTTCTGCTTCTAGTTTTTCTCCATCAGATTTCAGTTTATGAAAACACATTAAAGATTAAGGCAATTTAAGCAAATACCAGCGATATTAGTAAGTTTATATTACAAACGAATTAGGGCTACTACCAGATGACTGGGTACTAACACTAAGCCAAGTAGTTTCAGTCTTGTTGAAATAGTTGGTAAGCCCTATGCTTCTTGATACTAACTTCTGTTTCTTGTTTTTTTTTACAATTTTGAGAAGCCAAAAACTTCTGACTCTTCATAGGGTTTTACGTAATTTATTAATTTTTATAATTAAAATTTTAATTTCATAAGATCAAAAATATAAATTAATTGATTTAGATATATTTAAGAAAACTGTTATTCAAATGTAAATGTATATAGGCCTAGCCTATTCTTACTGATAATTAACTTAACTAGCCTAATTTAGGCTATGCAACTGCGATGTCTCCTCGGCAGTCAACAAAATTTATTTAATAATGATTGGTCTACATAGATTAAAAGTATTTCACAATTATTTTCCTCAACAGTAGGCCTACTGTTGGCATTTTGAGTCGTACTGTTTCACTATGTCAGCATCAGATTAACGGACGGTCAGGTCTATTACAGATACAGACGACAGAGTACAGATTGACGTGAAATAATTGAATTTCAATGGTGAAAATAAAATTGTGCGGTATTGAAATTGAATTAATAGAAAAGTGCAATGAAATCAATAATTATTTTATGTATTCCATAATCGAAAGTTTTGAATTCAAATGAAAAATAATCATTGTGAATGAAAAATGGCTAAAAATGTGAGAAACATAAAATTGTTAGAACACATTTTTTTGTGAAAATGGCGCCCCTAGACTTTGGCGCCCCAGGCAACTGCCTGCTTTGCCTGTGCCTAAGGCCGGCCCTGGTGATGTGTTGTATTGTGTGTTGTATTGTACTCCACGTTTATAATGCGACCGAGCCACCCGCAGTAAAGATCCGAGAAATTAATCTCTGATAAACCGACCCGATCGGGAAGCGAACCCGGGGCGCCGACGTGACGAGCAGGCTACCAACCCACTCGGCCACTCAGGATCGATATTTACATCAATACGTACATAGGGGCATGCACAGTGTATACATTCGTACACACAGTTTGCGTTTGTGGGATCTTTGTGGTATCCTACACTCCAGTCCCCGGAACCGCCGCCATCCTCCGCTGCCACCATCACTAAGTCTTGAAGTCGAAACCAGTCGCTAAGCTACGAGCTTCATTCAATTTATACTTCGTTTATTGTTTCAATCGCGGTTTCCAAATTTTGATTTGACAAAGACATCAGCAAGAGTAAAATAGCAAACACTTGCTTATACGCTACAAGTCATAGTGTAACTGACTAACAGTTCAGTAATCAGTCGATGTCATATCACCAGTTCTTTACTTATTTCCTGTCGAGTGGTTTATTACATTGCATGACATCACGTTTGCATCGAAAATGGTGTCTCTTCGTACAGGCAAACTTAGAATTGAAAATACTTTGGTTTCAATGTCTGTGGCCAGTCGACTAAGTTGTTGAGTCAGTTGACAACTCATTAAGTCAGTAATTCCTTAGCGACTTACTCCGGGGACTACTACGTTCTTCTGCCTCAGCTTTCTTTCGTAGGTCTCTTAACTTATCTGAGAGATGCAGTCTTTTTATACCAGAAACTAGAACTATTTATTAGCTGTAACATGATCTTTCATTAGAATATCGTCCAATTGTCTGCACTTATACAAAAACTTCTATGAGACTGAAAATGTTTGCATCGATAGTTTGGAATGACTGTTTTTACATGTGTTACAAGTGCTGTAGCAACAGTTATAACTGACACATTTCAGCTTGATGGAAATACGACTTGCACATCAATCAAAATGAAGAAAGAATTTGCGATAAAGAACATAAAGAACGCAAGTATTACGTGCATGGACTATTATAATCCAGGTATGCTTATCATCTTGATTGTAAGAAATCTGGTTTAGACTACTCAATGATACTCATGCAGCAATGCCTTCACAAAGATTCCATTTTACTATGCAGAAGACCATATTTATATAAAGATCCTGGTAAAATTAGCATGCTAGAACATAATAAGCTGGCTCATGTGACTTAACTTTTTGGGATGCTGTGGATATCTAGAGATTACGATTTTGATTGTGAACCTGACAAAATGGACCATGACGATGTGAATTGAACACGTAGGACATCGAGTTTCAGTCATGTAGGCTATACCGCTATAAGACGCATGGTAGGCCTATATGATATTATATGAAATTAATCGTGATTTCCCTACAAAAACTATCTTAAATTGAAAATGAATCTCTAGCTAAATATGGTAGGTCTTCACACAAAAAGCGGCATTACAAATCAATGCTTTTCAAATCTAACTGCTGGACACCAGGCCTGTCAAAACAATAGGACGGTGTGATAAGCAGTATGTGTTTAAAATTTTAACAACAAGCAGCATTTGTTTCCCAGTCACTTTTAGTACACTCTCATCGTTAAAGTGTTAAATCTTTGTTATTAGAGATGTCTTTATGGAAACTGTTGCTTATGATGTATCATTCACGTTAAAATTCATTCTAAACTTGTGAATGGTTTCACATCAATTTGTAGGTAAATTTATAACAATTATGTATGGATTTGACGATCCCAAAGCGACGTGGGAAGGCCTTTGTCCGACATGTGCCGGTAGGAATAACACAATGCATTTTTAGTACAAGGTTCTTAGTTGTGTATTTAAGGGGCAAATATAAATTACTTGCACCACCCAACATCTCCATTATAGTAGGCACCATTGTGCAGGCATATATTCTGCTAGAATAGTAGAATGTTTATATGTAGGGATTGTAGGCCCTATCCAATACGTAATTAAGGTTAATAACTCTCTTCTGTCAAAACTGCAATGTTCACTAGACTTACCTGCCACAAGGTAAGTCAAGGCCCACTTGGCACTCGCATTCGTTGCCCGGCTCCAATCGATGTTAAAGGCTATGTCCTATTCTGGTCTGGTCACATTTATACTTCACTCTTTTGGAATACTGTTGATGTAAAAAGATACGAAAAAGCAATTGCCAGAATTTACCATACTTAAGTATTGCACTGTATTGTCAAACCATCAGTATGTGCATTGTGCATGTTTGCGTGTGTTTAGTTCGGATTACACGTACCTTACTTAACTAATTGTTAGTTTTAGGCCATTTAAGTTTAAGTCTGTGTTTTCCAACTGTCACTTTGCTTAATGTTTTTGCTTACAGGCTGAAGGCAGTCTGACTGATCCAAAGAGATTCCATACTATTGAACCATTCTTCAAGCTCTGGCTTAACAAACGTTACATACTATAAAATTTAGATATTTAACTACGTACTATTTATCGAAACAACTATGGCAAATACTGCAAGATTGTTCACTAGGCCCTACTTGAATGAAAGTGCATTGGACTTTGATGTGCGTTGAATGTAAGTTTGCTTATTTTGCGTTCGGTGTGTTTGTCTTAAAACTAAGAATGTCCCTAACTCACGACTTAGCGGCATATATGATCGATAGGCCCTTTGACCAATCGTCCATTATGACCGATCGTCCTATGACCAATCGTCCTATGACCAATCGTCCTAGAACCAGCATTCGTACTACTGCGATAGAACGTAGGCCCTACAACATCATGGAGTCGATTGCCTGTCAAACCATGCGCCACAAGGACGCGAAGTGCGTCATATAGGATTGCTTTGCTTTGCAGACGACGGTATCAATAATTAATATTAATTATGCGTAGAGAACCCCAATCTATCGGAAAGAAGGACGCCATGAACCTTAACTACCGTACTACAACACGTTCGATCCGGAGTCCGACGTCATGACGAATGTGCTGGCACCGGTTGCCAATTTGTTTCAAGGATGCTCTGTCCAACAGCGAATTTTGACAGAAGTCCAACAACATCGATCCTACTGAAAGAACAAAAATATTTTAAAAAAACAAGTTGTCTAGAAAAAATTATGAAAGCATTTCGTCATGGGCGTAGCCAGAAAAATTTCGGAGAGGGTTAGGCCTATAAGATTTCGGGTTTTTTAAAATTGGAAATGGTCGCAAAAGTTCAGGTTTTTGCTATTTCGCATGTAAAAGCATAAAAAAATTTCGGAAACTTATTTGGGGGGGTTCTGATTACCAAGTAAAATTTGAAAGAAGTTTATCTTCTTCATCTTGAAAGTTACGAGCATGGATGATCCTTTTCCTATCTGTTACCTGTTACAAGTTGCGACCAGTCAGCTTGGTGTTGTTAATAAACGAAATTGATTGATTGATTGATTGATTGATTGATTGATTGATTGATTGATTGATTGATTGATTGATTGATTGATTGATTGATTGATTGATTGATTGATTGATTGATTGATTGATTGATTGATTGATTGATTGATTGATTGATTGATTGATTGATTGATTGATTGATTGATACAGGCAATACCCAGTACCTCTACTAATAAACCAAGATGCACTCAAACAGAAGACAGGACTGGTGAATGTAATTCTTGAAAATATTGGATTTAGGGTCTGTGACAGAGCATAGGTTTCTTTGGGGGTGAGCAAGTGAAAAATCCATTCATTGCTAATACTACTGCGTGACATCTTCCCCACTCCTTTACAGTTGTGTCTCTATTAGACAATATCAGAAGAGTAGTTGCGCATTCCTTCACAGTTGTAAGATCAATAAGAAATGCGGTAAGAAATGCAATGGTTGGATGGGGTGTGTGTACTGTGGTTTATGGAGATGGTCGCAGAGTGAAACAGCGTTGATATTGGACTCGGGGCCTACTATCCCCCCTGTAAGCTGGAAGCAATCCCCTTACTCAGTGTGCGTCACCACGATTTTGAAAGTGGTATGGAAAATGGGAATTTAGGGGGTCTGGGGTACTCCGTCTCCCAGAAGCTGACGCTTTTTGGCATAGGCCTATATTGACAGTGTTTTGTGCCATAGGCTATTTCGTAATATAAAATACACGTTTAAATTGATTAAAAGTATTTTCTAGCTTTTAGCAGACAATAAGGGCCTACTGCAAAAATGTGTTATCGCCGTACCACTTTAAAAGTACCGGTATACAAAAATTACAAACAGAATGAAATAATACCACTAATGCCATAATGCATAAACTTTGCAGTCCAGAGATTCGCAGTCCAGAGATTCGATTACTACTGTCGACAGCCGACAGTGATGGGAAAAAGTTAACTCAAAAGTTGCAAATTTCAAAGTTTTTGCTTGACTTTATTGCTCTTCTCAGCACGAGAGACGCGTTTCACTGATGCACATAAAACTCTCTTGGTAGAGAGTTAGCCTACTGGCAAACTCTCATCAGTTTGCCAGAAACGTTATCTATGATTTGATCAATTCACGGATTTCGGTCCAAAATCTGCGGCTTTGTTGTTTATTTTCGACGTGAGGAGAGTAGATCACGGAAATGACAATCCCATTTATTGGCTAATGGAATCTATAAATTCCCGTTTATCGTATTCATATTTCGATTCGTAATTCACCGCAATCAGTAACGCTTCCTCTTTTTGGCTAATTGGTCTCATCGATTACAATATAGGCCTACTACATTAGACAGAGATGACGTGCAATACGTACATCGAGCCTTTTGTGCCTAACTTTGATAATGTTCGGTAGTAGAACCAGCAGGACACCCATGCGTCACCATAATAATTATTTATCACCTCCACCTTAAACCACTGCACTGTTGGACAATCCATGAACGCAGCGCATCCACTTCAAAGTTCTTTGCAGAACCTAGGCCTACAACTCTCTACATTAGGCCTACTCCCAGACAAGTAGGCTATCTTCGCGCACTCTTCACCAGCCAACCATCATGATCTACCGATCATCTTTTTACCTCAGTTTCTTTTGTCCCCATTCAGTGGTCATTTCTATATCTCCAGCCGATCTATATAGGGTATAGTTCCCTTGTTTGGGCACCTTAAGGATTAAAGGCTCGTATCATATTGATTTTGACACGTATACTTATTGTTTGGTGTTGTTTGGTTAGCTGAAACAGTAGGTAATGAAAATATATTGAATACATACAATAGATTGCAAAGCAATATTAGTTGTGCAGAAAAAATGACACACCCCTCAAAGTGCCCATATTAGGACATGGTGCCCTAATTTGAACACTAAATATTTAACGTGTAATAATTATAGTAGTAAATATGGCCTCAATTTGGGCATACAAAGTTACCTAGAATGGGCACTGCCCAAATTAAGAATAAGCTTTACCCACTATTAACGTGTAATATAGTAGTAAATTTGGCCTCATACACTGCCCAAATTAGGAACACCCAATGGTGCCCAAATTAGGCTCTACGCAATACCCCCCTAGGAAAATTTTTTTTAAAGTGTGCTTACTTTCTCCCTCATTATCGCTCACATGGGGCGAAAAAGCTACACTTCACCAAACATCTGCAAAAAACCGATTGAAAATACATTAAAAAACAACGCGCCCACAGCTACTGAACCGTATATCGAACATTATAGAAAACTGGCATGCTAAAACATTTACTTCTTACTTTCGAAGCGCAATTTTCCGCCGACATACGTTGCTGTTTTATAACAGCAATACTTATAGTTAATAATATTTCCTAGAAGGCACCACCGTATGTCGTCTATATTTTGAGATTCAAGGGGGTGCCCATGTTAGGAACCTGCCCACATTAGGGTTACCCACCCTACAGTACCGCGCTACACCTTGACTCGGAACGATCTGCCTCCTGAATTCCGTAAATGTTCAGGTCTTTCACCTATAACGCCGTTCACACACCATCATCTGCCTTGTGCTCCTCTATGATCTATCCACAACAACATATAGTCACACCTCTTCAAGAATTTCTACCTAATACATCCACTCGTTCAGCTTCCTATCTTTCTCGTCATGAACTCTCATCGAACGGAATTCGGCTTAGCAGCACCAATACCTCCTTCTGCCTCTGCTCATAATTATGGGAACAGGTCTTGCTTCCTCACTTGGTGTCTTTGACACGATGCAGCGCTCATGAATAAGCTTAATTAGCATTTAAGTAGCGTACGTACTAGAAATCTGAGTTCTGATCACCTACACGATTGCGATTTCGAAAGTTATATGTATTGACCAAGGTCAATATGGTGAAGGTTGCAAAATCGAGTATCGGGCCGTAATCAATCTTCTCTGTACCCAAGTAGGCCTAAATACATCATGCTAATCTTATGCAATGTGTGCCTTAATTTAGGCACACAGTCGTACTTCTTATTAGATTAGTAGGTCCAATCACGACCTACGCCACCGT
This sequence comes from Aporrectodea caliginosa, assembly GCA_020284085.1. Taxonomy (NCBI): domain Eukaryota; kingdom Metazoa; phylum Annelida; class Clitellata; order Crassiclitellata; family Lumbricidae; genus Aporrectodea; species Aporrectodea caliginosa. Next base: position 40,327 of record JACEVL010001156.1, read on the forward strand.
CGTAACCACCACCCTGTGACCCTCACCACCTCAAACATTATTATTATTATCATCATTACTTTGCCTTGTCAATAATGGCAAAGTGAAGAATAAATACACCAGTACAATGCATTATTAAACAAACTTTTTCAGTGCGTCATGAAACTCTCTGACATTTTTTTATTGTGCACATAAAAGTGTCTGGATTTTTTTTCATCATCCATGTTATTTGAAATAAAATACAGTGGAAGTTAGTAGGTTCAATGGTTTCTGCAGAAACCGACAAAACGAACTAAGTGTATGAATTGTGTAAATATAAACTGCATAAATATAAGGTATTTCTGTGTATGCAATAAATGCCTGGAGTTGTTCGAAGAATACATACAAATTACTTGGAAGTGTCATCTCTCTTAGCTAATAATTTAACATCATTTCAATCAAATCATTTACTTGCCTGGTTGACGTTAAAACTTATCCGAGTTAAACTTAAAGAACTTATTTCGTTTGCAATTTTGGACGCCTCTTGTAAGCAAAGCAATCACCACTGCATAGTCTAATTATTCCTGCTCTAAAACACACTCTCAAACTCTTTCTAAAGTGCGTTTTACCAGAAGCCTTATATACTGTACCCTCAAAGCAGGTGGGTCAGATAAACATCGTCCCGGAATGAATCACTGCCAAAGTCGCACGAATAATTTGTGAGCCCAGGGCTGAGATAAAGCAGACACGATCGGGCATGCTTAACACTTGATGACCTTTCGCTGATGTTAAACCAACGTTTTAAAAAATTAGTAGGCCTACTATAAAAGCACATCCAATCACACACATGTGGTATAGATGCGCTGAGGCCTTTCCAAACTTCCAGACTCATTACTTCTAAAATGTCAAATCACGTTGATAATTTGTTCAAGACAGGCCGAACGAGAACGTAACGTAATGAACACACATAATATTTTCGTTTATTGAAACAATCCGGTTGACAAACCGCAACCGGTTACAGTAGTGCAATTATGCAATTGAAACAATTCACAAGAACACAAATGACAGAAGATTTAAATCTTAACTACTAACAGAACAGACAGCCTGCAATACACGGCGCTAATAGCAGTTCAAACTTCGGTCCATTAACTCGTGTGCTCTATCCTAGATTTTATGTTGCAATGCTATTTCCTTTGCCCAATTCAATCACAAGCTATACTGATGTTAATTGCAGATCCAGTTCAATCTAAAATTTCGCGCTAATGCAGTTCATAGTCATCTCATTAGTGCACAACCAGCACAATGATATTGACTCCATAGGCCTCTACAGTCACGAAAAACGCTGACCAATGGGTGTTGTTTTCCGGTACTCACAACAACCATTTGGAAACGCGGATGCACAAGCCCACGTTGCTGATTCATTATTGTTCTAATGAACAGTTACCTGATCGTATGGATCACCATTACGTATAAAATCGTCTAGATAGTGCTGCGGTACAACTATAAGCATAACTCGGTTTCTCAGACGACTACTGCCAGCCTGCGGTGTCTGCAGCCATCCTATTTGTAACAGAATGAAAAGATCAAGAGTTGATCTTCAGGAAAATAGAAGTCATGTCAGTATTGTTATGCCTGAAACACATAACGGCGATGAAGCACAAGGATCTACGGCTGACGAGGTTGATACACAGAGATCGAAGGCTGATGAAACTGCAATGCTGAAAACTCGTTCACCTCTCATTACTTCAATGAGAATATTTGGACTATTCTTCTTGAAAGACAATGAAAATTATGCCGGCAACAGCAATCATAGCAAGTGGTCTTTGCCGAAGTTTAGCAGTAAGAGTCATGTCTACGCATTTGCTGTTGTGATGGTCATGTGGCTTAACATGATCCGGTTAACTACAATCTTTTCTCCTGAGGACAAGGCTTCTTATGAGCTCATATGGAAATTGATCGTCTTTGTTTGGACACTCGTGTGTACCTTGGTACAAAACTCTTGTTATCGAGCCTGTAGCACTGGAAGAATGCTAGCACTAATTCGAAACTTCAGCAAAGAATTCACTCTGGACTGTCACAAAAACGTTATAGTGTATGTAGTTGTGGCATGGATTTTGTTGACAATTAACTCTGTGTTCGTCGCCTATATCCACTATTCAAGCACTGAAAATGCAATGGATGTCGCATTGGCTCCAGTCAGAACCATAGTTTTTCCTCACAACAATATTGTGCTTTTCCTGAGAGCTCTTTATATGCCCATGCATGTTTACACATTCGGAGCAGCCCATTTCCCCATTGTATTTAACCTTTTGATAGCGACAATGTTTTCCCACGAGTTCGCCATATGCAATCGGAAATTCCGCGAATCCATCGAGAACTCAGAAAGCTTTAAAGATCTGCGACGACAACATCAGATGCTAAGTCGTCTTGTCTCAAAGGCTGACAATTTGATCTGCCTCAGCAACGCGGCTTACGTCGTTGGCTTTATTTTCCTCGTAATAACGCAAATTTATAGCCTCATATTTAATCCACTGCGCTATAGTTCTCCGATATATCTCTACCCCACAATATTCTGGCTTTTGTGGAGCCTATTTGGACTTTGGGTGGTTTCTTTCGGCGGAATAATTGTGAACAATGCGGTAAGTTGATTAACCATTATACAATTCTGAGTAGATCGAGACAGTGGCGTACGGAGCTTAAATGCCGCCCAGGGCGACGTCCCAAAATGCCGCGCCGCGCACTTAATTTTGGAAATTTCCGGAAAAATTTTCTTTATTACTTCCGCTAAAATTGCTGATGACCTTTTTTTTTCCGCCCGTGCCGCCCCCCCTCATTACGCCACTGTATGCTATTTACTGCATTATTTTTCTTCCTTTCCTTCCTTCTTTGTCTACTTTTATTACTTTCTCTTAATTTTTTTTCTGCATTCACTCCTTCTTTTATTTTTCTTCAACCCTATTTTGCCGCCCCTACTCAAGTGCCGCCCGGGGCGACTCGCCCCCCTGCCCCCTCGGTACGCCACTGGATCGAGACTGACACTGGCACAGAAATCCGTAGTTATCCTCGCTGCTTATAGTTTGAATTTTAAACACATTTGATGGCAAAACCATCTGAAAACATGATTTTATCACATCAAACATAGGTTTCCTTTAGGGCTGCGGATTTTAACCACTTCTTTTTTGATTAATCGTTACAACTTTTTAATCGATTAATTTCGGCTTGTTCGATTAATTTTAGATTTATTTTCTTAATTATTTTATGACGTCGAGCGACCCATTTCCTGAGTAAAGAGTATGGCGAAGAGTGATAACGTGAAATGTTTGAGTGGAAAATTAAGCGATCATTTTGCATTTAAAGTAAATGCTAATGGAAAAGTCAAAGATGGCGACAGGATTGCAATAAACAGTCCGCTTACCGTAGTTCAAACACATCGCTGACGTATCACCTTCTGCACAAACATCCGTCGGCATATCAACGCTTTCTTGTTGCCGATGAACGAAATAAGAAAGCTAGTTAGAAGTGTTGTTCAATAGCAAATTTGCTGTTGCTGTAAACTGCTTTAAGTGCGAATCTGTCTGTGTTCCGCAGGCTCATAAAATCTACGAACGAATTCATGATTATGATTTGACAAATCTGAATGCGGAAACCATTGGACAGGTATATTGAAAGCATGTAAACCGTATCAGTGTATTCCTGTACGTTTTCTATAAACTATTTATAAATTCAGCCATTTTTGCAAAATTTGAATGAGCACCATCTTCCCTATTATAGCTGTGATAGTCCAAGATATAGAAAAAGTATTTTGATCTGACGTATGAAGAGATTGCTGAATATATATACTATATATATAAAATATATATAATATATATATATATATATATATATATATAGTCTATGCTAGTGGAAACGTTCATTACTTCTATAAGTTGCATTCACTGGAATTTGAGAATTAAAATATCTTACAATTAGCCAAGCTTAATGCTTCAAATGATCACTCAAGTGAATAATGTTTTAAAGAAGCAATAAATTATTATCATTATAGGGATTTAAATTTTACGGTCAAAATAATACAACCAGTGACGAACTTAAAAATGATAAACTTACTTCAAAGATTTGTTTAAATTATTTTGATTAGTAGGCCTATTTGAGATATGTGAAAAGTGGTTGGGCTATTATATTCGACAGACAAATATTGTCACAATTCGGGTATTCTTGGCCTATCTTTGTATTCTCTCTGTGAAAGTCACTTCAAGTGACTAAATTTGTATGCCAACCACTTTACGATAGCTCACAGTAATAAACTCCGTTCTGTTCAAAATGTTGTGGTCGCACAGTCGACGAAATATCCTCAGATATTAAGTTACTGACAAAAGCCATGCAGTCTCGTTTCTCTGATCAAAATAATTCGTTTCCAACTGCACATTACACAAAATATTTATATAAAAACATTCTATCATTTTAGATCAATATGTTTCTCAATCGTTTATGTGGAGAACCGATTGGTTTTAGCGTCCTGAAAATATTTGTAATCGATCGAAATACAATTCTAACGGTAAGTCAGAGCAACGAGACATCTCAGTTTGTAAATAGAATATAAACCTTGAGATCGCACTTCGTTTTATTTTGGTTGTTTATGATTTACTAAACGATTTCAAAGATCTAATATCCAATATAATAATTGCTCAAGCGAAGACGTAGGCTAACCATTGGTTAATTAGGCCTAGAGTTGGTAAACATGTGTAGGCCTACACTGAATACGTATCCACAGACACTTAATTTACTGCCGTTTTGTAAGTCACTAAAGCGCACTTTATCTTGTTGTTAGAGTACTGGCAAGGCGCCATGACTGCTTTTCTTCGTCATTAATTAGCTATTTATTTATCTTCTCCAAAATTGTTCTTAAACTCTCTCTAACGATCTAAGTTCATTGTTTGGTTTATTCATAGATTATTGGTCTTCTGATTACATATTTCCTTTTGATTCTCCAACTGGTTCCACCGTCGTCTGATACGCAAGGCAATGAGACATCAACAGAAAATGTCACCTTGGCTGTAACGCTAACCAGTGACGCTTTCGATAATTTTACAACCAGCTTTCTGTAGGACTCTTAATAGGCTAGAGTTTCTGCATTACAGGAACAAATACATGAACAAATGCATATATTGCCTAGAGTATTATTGTTTAGATCGTAGCTCAAGCTAATTATGTTCTTTTTACAAGTCGCAGGAAACGTAGGCTTAGGCCTATACCAGATTCCTCTAGTTCCATTATAACAATAATTGATAACATCCAGCTGTGCCGTGCATCTAGCGCTAAAATCTTACGTGCAATCATTGATGGATATTTTACATGTTGCGCACATGATGAATATGTAACAAATAAGGTTTCTAGAATCGTAGAAATCATTTGCATCCTTCAGTCACAATTCAATGCTTTTATTGTACCGTAATTAAACTACTGCACTATAATTAGGGCAGGTGAATACCAGACGATGCTTAAACCTATGTTTCTATTACAAAAGAGAGCTGTAAAATATAACTGGTGTTCAAAATTTGATGTAGCGAATAAGCGCTAATTGACCTGAATCGGTGGCATTGACCGTATTAGAGACAACTTTGAGAACGCAATCTCGGTGGAGTCGATTCTCTATATTATAGTACCTTAATGACGTCTTCCGTGATAATCGGTCAAATTCATACAGGCATTAGTATATGCAGTAGCTGCAGAAAGTAGCTGTGGTAATAGACCCTGCCCTCGAGGTCTCTTTGCCTTCGCCAAGCAGCTGGCTCACTGACTGCCACACACGACGCTGATCGGTCCCCACCAGCGTTATTTCGACTTCCCAATAATTAATCAGAGGCCTTCTGATGGATCCGTTTCCTAGCCGAACGCATGGCTCTGATGGTTAGTGCATATATATATATATAGTGTGGTTCTCGTATGATGGCAGTATTGTCTCTGCGCATATCACCGCACACTCTAAGTTCACCTGGGCTCTCTATGTTTAGTAGGCCTACAAGGCTACAACAAGTATTGGCGATACTCTGAGTAGTTTTCTTGAAGGGGCGCTTTACACATGTTCGATATGAAGGAATGAAACGAGGTTTCTCTAACATTCTCAATTAGACCTGGGAGTCGACCCCAATAAGTCGACCCCAGTCGACTTGGGCATCCCAAGTCGAGTCGAGTCGTTTCTGCTTAGCGCAACTGACCCCAAGTCGAATTTGTCCTGAAAAGTAACCTCAAGTTGTTTTCTACAGAAGTCGACTTAAACCGACTTGGGACACAAACAAATATAAATTAAGACCTATATAGTGTGTTAATGGTTGTGTCATGACAATACACCTGTATATAATTATATATGTATAAACATGATCTAGTTGAGCGGGCGGTCAGCGCCGCTTGTCTTATGTAAACATTGACTGAATATAGCTTGTAGGCCTACTGAGCACGTGCTAATAGCGCGGGAAAGGTTAGAAATTGCTGATACAGTCGATTTGAATAACGCAGTTGTCGTAATACAGTAGATAGAGCTGTATATTGAGAGTGAAATGTTAAGAAATATTGTTGATTTATGTTGACGATCTACATTGAATTGAAGTGAAGAAGATAAAAATTGATTTTCATCTCATTTGAAAGAGTAAGATACGCAGAACGGTACTGCGATATTATTTTGTATTATCGACGCCGGTTGCGTCGGTTGGGCTAAGCAGTTAGGCCTACTTAGGCCTAGGCCACTTATTTTTTTATCGGTGTCGATTTATCTATATCATGATTTATTATATGTTAAATCGTCACACGTACGTTTAATAAAACTGGTGAATCGAAATGTTAATATAAATGCCAGCACGTCTGCCTTATTAAGAGCTGAACACGCGCAAAGCAATGAACTTTTAGTCGCCAGTGAATTCGACCCAAAGAAATCTGTAGGGGCCTATCTCATACTAATCAATCGATCGTTTGGCGCTACTTTGGTGCACTGCATTAGTCGTTTGCAGACGGAAAACTGTTGTATTAGACAATGATCGACTATATTGTCGGTGAGTGGTAGTACTGTGGGATGATACGCATGCATTGCTATTTGAATGACATTAGTGGCCAAATAATTATGACAACATAATTAAACTGTCATTATAACACGCCACTCAGTGCAACCAGTCCGCGGTCCACTGCAGATTCTTCTGTCAACCCATTAGAGCATTACAAAACTGTTCAAGCACAAACAAAAACAGCTTAAAATAGGCCTAATAAGCAATTTTATTCATCAGGTGTTGAGATCTCATTACTCATTAGTATAAGAAATTAATGCTAGCCAGGCAAATTGGCATGACATTTTTGTATTATTAGCCGTAAAAATCGTAATTGCCATGTCAGAAGTCGACTTTAAGTCGAAAGTTGGTTGTTTTTCTGCCAAGTCGGGTCAAGTCGTTTTGACTCCAAGTTGTCGACTTCAAGTCGACCTCAAGTCACTTTAGGGTCAGGTGGGGTCAGATTGGCTGACCAAAGTGACTCCCAGGTCTATTCTCAATGATACCGTGTTATCATCATTTTGGAACGGTTCTTCAGCCTGTTTTAAAGGAGGAATTGTAATCGTAAGCTCAGATTTCTAAAGCTCTGCCTAAAATGGCAGAAACTTATCCACAAGTGCTAAATTGTCAAGAGATACCAAGTGGAGCTCCAATTCCGGTTGCCAGAAGATCAGATACAGAAGAAGGTAAATGAGCTGCTGATCGAGGCGGGTTTCGTTTAAGGTGAGAGGGAATGGAAACCGGAGGAGTGAACGAATGAGGATAGATGATTTAATTGAAAGCCCTGTATCAGTTGGTTTTAAGCGTTCCATCAAAATCACTTAAATCAAAGGTTACGAATAGCCGATTTAGGCGGGTTAGGTATGTCGAAATGCCCTCCAATTGTCCGGCTTAGCATTACGAAACGTAAAACCGCAGATTCAACGTTTATAGCAATGTCTGTCGTAGATTCATTTATTTTTATCAGCGTCAAGATCTAAGGCATGTCAAAAATACCAATTATTTGTTCACAGGAGGTTTTGAGTATAAATGTTTCTTAATTAGGCCTAGTCAGGTTTGAGTAGTCGATCAGTAGCCTACTGTACTTTTTATTTAGTCAAAGGATTTTCTGCGTGTTTCAAAATGAATTGAACTAACGGGAGAAAAAAAGAGAGTTATAATAGCATAAAGTAGGGACCTGCGAATATCAAATTTTCAGTCGAATCGAATCTCGAATCTCACCAGGATTAAAGTCGAATTCGAATCGAATCTCGAATCGAATCAGCAGCTACGGTACCAGTTTGATATTCATGTAGACCTAGTGTGCGCTTGATAGCACAGGCGTTCGTTCCACAGTAGCACATCAATTTAGACCTAATAACTTTTCTGCAGTTTAAAATCAATTAAACTTAAAATGAAGTACGTTCCCATAATTAAAACAAAATAAATAAATTTTAAAATTAAACCCAAGGGGTAAAGATTTTTTAATCACGAAGTTATGGGGGTTGGGGGTCAGATGAATTGCAACATCACTGGCGTGAAAAGCAGAACATCAAGTAGGAAACGAGATCAACTCCCTCTTCCCTCTCAAAGGTCGAATCAGCCTTTCATTCGCGAGGTGGCAGTTGCAAAATGAGCAGTAGGACGTGATGGGCGCCTAGCATGGCTGCTGTACAGTTAAATTCGCCTCCTGAAATAACTTGTAATCATCTGTTCATACTATGACTTGTTTGTGTCAGTTTGAATTAATAAGAAACACGAACATATGCAGTGTTGTATCAATTACATTGAAAATGTAATTCAATTATAATTGCAATTACATGCTTGTAAATGTAATTGAATTACAATTACAATTACTTGATTGTGAAAGTAATTGAATTACAATTACATTTTGATTACAATTCAATTACCAATTACTTTTCAATTATTCTTTTAAAATTTGCACATGATTTTAAAATGTTTCGATAATTTTTTAATTTACTTTATTTATAAACTAAACATCCAATGGGCCAATTACCTGTAAATTGAAGTATTATACAATCAATTGTACTATACGTTTGCCAGGTATCCAAAATACGATTTACAATTATGATCCATTAAAATAAATTAGAGTTTATTTAAATTTTAGGAGTAGAAGTTTTCAAAATGATAGGCCTAGTCTGTTAGGGAACTTGGGCCTAGTTGATTGCGCCTGGGTGAGTGATTCAATTCGTCCAGCAGTGCTAAGGAGACGCTGAACTGGAGCTGAAGATGGAAGATCTGTTATCTGTAGGAAGCCGCAGTATAGCTATATAAGAATGAGTGCGTCACTGCATGAATAGTCTGATAATGGTGTGCCTTTTGGTCTATCAAAGTGTGCTCTAAGATTGTAAGAGGGTGTAAGTATAGAATAATGTTGACAATTATGTTGCCATGCAAACACAATGCAAAGAAGTTTATTCAAGTAAACGGGTGGCCCAGGTCAACCCGGCAGGCTCGCATCTTTGCTGACTTTATGAAAGTAATTTGTAATTTACACTTCATTCAATTACAAATTACACGCAATATTGTAATTGAAATACAATTACAATTACTGGACTGACTCAAATGTAATTCAATTACAATTACAATTATGGAACTTGTAATTCAATTACGTAATTCAATTACATGTATTTCAATTACTGAACAACACTGAACATTATGTATCCTCTTGCTTCACTCAACGTCTTCCAACTCTATTAGTCTCGTGCCTATATCACCTGCGACCTACCCAGCCGTTCGTGCATCTCCTCATTTATTATCAGGAGCTCATTACTTCGATTAGATTCAGTTCGACTGTCCATATTATATTGAAACAGGACGATTAGATTTTCAGATAAACGGCTATCGGAATTGGATTTAGACATAGATCACAGATTATTAATTTTATTGCGGTTGCACTCAAAGCAACCATTGATAATTTGATGCCTTAGGCCTAGGCATTATGATAACAGCGCCATACTGTATAGGCTAAGTCGCAGATTAGACAGATCCAACATATGATGAAATCAGGTAAACTTTCTTATAATTCTTCGGCGTTTTCAATCTGATCCATTGTGCTTCAAATCATAGAATCACCCGATTGATAGCCTAACATTCGCCTGAGGTAATGTGACTTTCAGAAATTTCTCAGCCATACACAAAAGCACGTCGCGATACCAGCTCAAGCGACAGCTCTATATGAAATGAAGTCCACAAAAGTCAGGTTGCTTTGTCCGTTTCGGTGGCAGGTAGGCCTAAGTAGCCTATCCCGCGAAGGCCAGCTGAGAAGGCAATAATATGATGTTACGGTGGCAATCGGTGATGATGGAAGACACTGACTATTCAACTGCCATCTCTAAGGTTATTACTTCACATCATTTCAATCAATATATTTACTTGCATCGGTGGCGTGAAAATATATCCAAGTAAAACTTTAAGAATTGCTATCGTTGTTGTAATCAATGTTGGACGTCTTTTAAACAAAAGAAATCACCCGTGCACAGTTATTCAGCGTATGCCTTGGGGCGGGCGGGCCTGCCTCGTAGTTACAAGAGACTGTTTACCCTGGCAGCCAGTGCAGGCCTTGGCAATGGTATTCATCACTGCGATCCGACTCATTGATACTTCTTCGTTATTGGCAGCTAATTACACTTCACTCAGGTTAATTCAATGATGCTGTAGGCCTATAATATAATTGCGCAGATGATAGTACAGTACCTTTCGAAGTTGTGCGCAAACCATAGGCCTACTGCCGTTGAATGTCGGCTAGGCCTATCATGGGCCTATGGACTGTCAGAACGCCCAAACCATTTTCTCATTGAATTCACCGGTAACTGATTGCCTCTTCTTTCAGAATCATGACGGGCTATCGATTGGATACAATCTATGTGCATCTATCACTGGTTCTAAATGTTGTTTGCTTCTGTAAATTTAACGTAGTATTTTAAATGCATGGATGCAATCGGTTTTCTCGACATCCCACATGTGAATTTTATTATGACGACACGCGTTTCAGGCACACGCTGAGCTTCTGGTATCCTAATGATCTATGCACGCGAAATAGATTTATCGATGAATTTACATTTAAAGTGACTACTGTTTACCAATTGAATATAAAGTAGTAGTCTAGTAAGTGATACAATAAGTATTCAGCATTAAAATTCATAAGTCTTGAATTTGGAATATTTTGAGATAACTTTCAAAACTATAGAAACCTAAACAGCTAAAATAAAATATTTCCTCATAGCCTATAGGCCCTATTTCCTCTTATATTTCCTCTTTATACATTTTCAAAACTAGAAAATAGAGATTTACTTTAACCATACTGTTCCTGTGGTATCCTATTTTATTGGTTTCCTGCAAATTAATTGATTGCTCAAAACTGTAGAGGAAAACTTACGAATAAATTCAGTAAATTTTAAGGTCTTATAGGCCTAGGCCTACACAAAATGCGTGAAATAGCCTACTAGACTCTCCATCAGACCAATAGGCCTAGGCCCTATCTATTTTCTTCTTTGTTAAATGTACATCCTCTAAAAAAAGTTAAAAATCGGAGATATTTTGGCAATAAAATCTAAATATATAATTATAGGCCTACTGTTTGTATTCTGCCAATAACTAAAACTAATTCGCGTTAACATGCTTACTGGCTTTCTTGAAGGATTCTTCGCAGCCGGCAGTTGGACGAGAACTGTCACAGCAATAAAACGGTCAGCACCAATCCGAAGAATAATATTCTGGCCTCTCCAAACGGAAATTCACACTCTCCAGCTATTAACCCGAAACCCCCAAACGGGCTAATCCACAAGAATCCTGCCGATTAATCATCAACGGTTTATATGAATCTAGACGGAATTAACCTGTTTGGTTCTTAGAATCGACGGATGTTAAAGAGAAAGTTTTTAACAGAGAACATCTTTTTACACCCTTCTTGCAATGTTAATAATTATCTGTCTGCGCTCTTCTGTTGTATGACAAATTCACTTAATAGATTGTATCTCGTTTTCGACGAGTATAAAAGAGGAATCTCGTTCATCACTGGAAGTCTGTTTGGTTTTCATTCACGTCTTGCTCTCGGAATGACAGGTTTTTAACTGTTTTATATATTATATTACAGTAGTTATTTTAGCCCTCGAAAGTTGACATTATAGTCTACTAGGCCGATATGCATTTGGTTTCACCCAGTGATATTTTCGTTAACGAAAACTAAAATTAGAAGTAAAAATAAAGGATTTCGTTAACGAAAATTAGAAGTAAAAGTAGGAATTATTTTGGCTTCAAAAACGAAATTAGGAATTAAATTATGAATTATTTGCAGAACTAAAATTATGAATGAAATTAGGAATTATTTTCAGAAGTAAAATCATTTTACTTCTTGTAGTCCTAAGTTGAGATGAAGCAAAGGGTCAAACGTAAGTCTAACAATGCAGCAGATATGCCAGTGTCGCTGTAGGTCCCGAAAATAGGAGATTACTTTAGGCTAAACGTCAAAACACAGTTTCACCTGCACTGCAGAACTTTAAATTTCTCAACATGAAACTAAAGTCACAAACAACATCAACATTGTCCAGCAGCAGCAGCAGCAACTAAGACTGTGTAACAACTCAGATGGATCGTTATTTGGCAGAGGAGAATGATAGGCCTACTAGGAATCCTCTTGCTTCTTGGAAGGAAAGGCAAACTTCGTACAGCAAAATTGCAGAGGATCATTTGTCGGCTCCAGCCTCACAGGCCTTTGTGGAAAGAATTATTTTTGTATGTGGAATCTTGACTGATGGACGAAGAAATCGCATGAAAAATCTCTGGAAATGAGAGTGTTCTTGAAATTGAACATTTGAAGATATCTTATACGTGCATGTAGTAACGTTAAAATACTTTTTACTGCACTGAAATTAATAATTATTTGGAAAACTAAACTAAGAAGTAAAATTAATTTAGAACTAAAATAGGAATGATAAGTAAAATTATTTGCGAATTAAAATTGGAATTAGAAGTAAAATTCAAGGACACAGAACTGAATTAAAACTGAATTAGGAATTATTTTGAGAAGTAAAATATCACTGGTTTCACCTATATAAAAAACGACTGAAAGCATGCGTTTAATCGTAGCCTATAGGCCTACATAGGCAGATTTCAAGAAGTTATTAATACACACGCACATGATATTTTCTAACAGCAACGCACTTATGAACAGTAATGTCTACAAAAAGCAGACATTCGTAATTTTAGTAGTAGCCTAATTGAACATTTATATAGCGTCGCTCAAAGAGCGAAACAGATCAGAGACGCTCTTTACGCTACTCTAAATGATGTTAATAGTAGGGCTAATTCATCATCAGGATCCATGGGCCGAGGCCCGTTTGGAGTCCAATGCTTGCATTGGATTTCATACGTATTTTTTCTTTACGAACGGAGTATCTGCAGTTTTCTGCACCCATCCGTTCGACCTTCGCACTTCTCCCTTAAAGAGAGTTCCAGGCTTAGGACTGGCTCTGATATCCACTATCTTGTGGTATCAGAGGCGGCGATGCCGCCCACGTTTGCCAGCTTTTTCAGGGTTCCTGCTGAGCCTGTCCACCTCGCGTATAGGTGGTACTCCAGCCAAGACCTTCACCACTGATGGCATAGCCTCAGCAGGCACTCCCCTACTTACTGTTGCCACCCCCTCACCACGTTGAGGTGTGAGTCGGACTTTGGGAGGGGGGTAGGGCTAATTACGAACTAAAATATTAGGCCTACATCAATTAGTATAAACAATATACACTGTTATAAGCTTACAGTAAACTAGAAGAGTTGCCATAGGCTAGTAGCTGGCCCAACCAGACACGTGGAGCCAACCAACGGATTCCCGTCGGCAGTTGACAGACGGTAGTCTATGGATTTTTAGAGTCTTTGGATGAGGCTGATGACGTAGGACAGGTGGCATGATGACGCTGTTGCAGAGCAGTAGGCCTACCTCGTTGGTCGAAGTCGAAGATGATGCACCCCAGATATTCGTCGAGGCGCCATGGCAGGTATGGGTAGAGCAGGCACCGAGGCACTGACGGTTGAGGCCACTAGCTGCGATCGATAACCCGCGTTGGTCGTCCTCCGCCGAGAAGAAAGTACTCGGTTCTATTATAGATGTCGCAAACAGTCCTTTTATTCCAGACTCGATCGCACATCAGGAAGGATGGACGTACATGATCATGATGTACCTGCCATGGGCGTATTTAGGGGTGGTTTTACGGGTTCAAACCCTCAATTAAGTTTCCTAAAAAAATATATGCTTTTACATGCGAAATAGCAAAAAACATGAACTTTTGCGACCATTTCCAATGGAAACCCATACCCCGAAATCTGAAAACCCCCTCCGAAATTTATTTCTGGCTACGCCCATGGTGCCAGTGGCGTCTAACCCCCCCACCTGGGATGGGAGAACAAACCCCCCCAACTCTGGCCGACTTATAGAAAAGAGACTCAGAAGTCACTCATAACTGTAAATTAATATACATCAGCATAGTAGGCCTACATTACAAAAGTTACTACAGGCAGCAACTGAAATAAGAAGTTATTTTACTGTAAATGTTCATTAGGCCTAATACTGTGTTCTGACCAGTAACGACTACATAATATAATAATAAATTTCACAGCTAACAAAGCACCAGTCACCGCAGTGAACGGTAGAATGGAATAATAACTTTATTCTAAGCGTCTATGTTATATGCAATGCAATGGGTAGCCTAATGGTAATGGTACAACATAAGCAAACAATTTAAAGTTTGCAGCTTTACTCAAAAGAGCGTGTAGGGTACACGAATGTGCACCAATTCTATTTGAATTTAATATCAGTTTGGTAGGATGACTGCCCGCGGACAGCGGTTGATAAAGGAATATGAGACTGTGATTGTAGCCTACGATAACGAATCAAAGTAAATCGGCACAGTTTCTCAACAGCCCTAAATTAGCTGTAGGCCTATTAGCTGCAGATTAACTGCTTTCTCAGCACTGGCGATATGGCAGCTAAGCTGCTAATAATAGTATCGCTAGGTATATTATCAGCCAAATAGCATCTTATAATGGCTAGTAGCCTAGGCCAACAATTAACTTTCTTAATGTTACAGAGCACTAATGCAGCGATTGCCTACCATTTAATTATGTGATGAACTTCTAATGCAAAATGTTTCAAAAAAGAACAGGACAAAGAATTTAAACAAATTAAGCTAAATCAAAATGTGGTGGTGAATTTAGATACGTAGAAAAGTGTAAATTTCTAATTTATTACAACTCACCACTAAGAAATTTCCCGTTGCTGGTAACCGAAAAAAATATTACGCCAACTAGCACTTAAGCTAATCATCCGAATTCTCCCCAGAGATTGTCTGAAGGTCTATAGGCTGCCTTCTATAGGTGTCGAGTATTTCTGTTGATGTTGAATGTTGATGCTTAATGATTACAGTTACTCTCAACACGTACTAGTCAAGAAACAGTAAACTTCCCTAGTCTGTGATTGTAATGAAATTCACATTCAACAACTATAGTTACGCCCCAACACTATACGACTGCACCTTTAGCACTGAAAGGGAGTTTTACAGCATACTATTGCATGCTGCTCTTGTCCATTACAGGGATCTGCTGGCCGGAAATCTAATAGGAAACATCTGTTATTAGCTTCATTAACTTTACAGAGGGGCATGCGCTGTTTGAAGATTGAGGTACCTATACGTGCACAGCAAGTGTCTAAAGGGTCGTTAGATATTTGCTACAAGGCCACCTTAATCATCTGTCGCCTTCATCACCTTCATTGCCAAGCCGAAACCCCCCGCCCTGGGGGGGTTGTTGGGTTCGGCTTGGCATCTTCAATAAGCGTGACCTGAAGTGATAAGAAGTGTGTTCAACCACTGATGTCTCTGAGTTGGAGGGATCCTTGGGTGTATTGGTCCGAAATAACATGTGTTTTCGATATCATGTACGGTATGATACATATTATACTAATTTTCGTACTGCAGGCCGTTATATTAACGGAAATCAACAACCCCCCCAGTTTATGTCCAAAAACGTCAACCCCCCCCCACTTCTCGAATCGGTGGGAGATCGTTCGCCCAACCCCCCCATTGGTAGACGCCACGCCCATGGTACCTGCTGCAGACTTGCAGTCACGTAGGCCAAGGCGACCTATACCTTTCAATCAAGACTGACGTGGTCGACATTTAACCTGTAGCCTCCCTATGCCTACACATTCCCGCGGTAGGCCTAAAGACCCCGCCAATGGTTTTAGAAAAGTAGACTTTCATAAGGAATTCTGCACGTAGGTGTAAACGAATATGACGCTCCTGCAGGACGGTAAAAATGTGCAATGTACAGAGATACCTACAGAGGGTTTGGGCTCATTTCGAATTTAGAGCTTAGGCACATGGAGGAGTCTAATGATAATGATGATGTGTGCTGATTACAGCATCAACTGAAAGGCTATGCCTATTGCCTAATCAAACCAGATAACACTTCTGTGGCAGGTAGCGACTTACAATTTAGCCTTAGCCTATAGTTATGCATTAATTATTCACCCGTGATTAAAGAAACAGAGATAGTATTCGCATAATAGTTGGTCAGGCGGAAAATTAATAATAGGCCTACTGGATATTTTAAATTCTCGCCTGGGGTTGATTTCGGGGGAACGTCCAACTAGCGCTCATAAATAAGCTGGTGCTTTGCGCTGAGCTTCAAATGGTGCTTTAGAAATTGAGCGTTTACGATTACGATTACGATCAGAGCATGCAGTGTTAGGCCTACTACATCGGTTATTTTGTCAATTAGATAGGTTTTAGCAGTGGTGGCGCGTGCAGAGGTGCAAGGGGGCAGCCACTCGAGGGCAGTGGCACTTTGGCTGCAATATTTTTCGGCGAGTCAGTTATTGATTCTTGCGGTATAAGAGACCTTGCGTTACGTAACTTAGGTAAGATAGTTACGCCCACGCAAAGCCAGAAGGCCTACAGCCGCCTACTAGTTTATAGTGAGGTAATCGTAATTATTAGTCCAGTCTGCTTGCTCTAACCGACATTTCGTCACCGTCGGACCGTCCGTCGATTGAGAGAGAAACTCCTGTTCAGATTGACTTTAGTCAAGTTATCGGCCACATTGCTTCTGCAAAAGCGAGACGAGTAGCCTACAGTGTTAAACTTTTAATTTCTGACTGCCGTCTGCTAATCTTGTAGCTGCAGTGAGAGTGTGACGTTACATTGTTTGAACGTTGCACTAATTAATTTTTCTTTATCTTTTGAATTAGGCCTACAGTTCGTACTCGGAATGATTTAAATTTATTTCAACTTTCAAGTTTCAAGAAAAATACGCAGGGCCTAAATTGCAATGCAAAAAGTACTTTAAGTCAATGTCGTTTTAAGGCATATAGGCACGCGAGACACGTGCATAAAGCATGGCGCACGCTGTCCGCACCAAAGATTTTGCATTCATTCGTCTGCTTTTATTTCTACGCTATCAAAGAATTTTTATGTCTTGGTAACTTAATATGAATTTTTATTATGAAATCTCCCTCAGTCCTATAATCTAGTCATTTTCTAAATTGTTTAAAATTTTAAATTATAGCAAAGCGTAATCAAATTTCTCACAGTTAGTAGGCTATTCGCCGTAGTCGGTACTCGGTAAAGAACTTGGCAGACTTATTTAACTTAACAAAATCTAGACCTGCTCTTGTTGTCACTTCATTTCCACATCCAATATATTAACGTTAAGTTATTTTGATAGTTTCTACCTTTTCTATTATGCATATTGTGATTGTTTGTTACAACATCACCCACTGTGCAGAGGCTGTAAACCGCTGGTTCCTGGAAAATGGTCTTCTCCTAAATCCATCTAAAACTGAAGCCACAGTCTTTGGAACCAAATCACAAATTGCCAAGCATCAAGATCTCCAACCCACATTCTCAAACACAGCCATAAACCTGTCATCGACTGTAAAAATCCTCGGTGTAAAACTGGACTCGACATTGTCAATGGACTCCCAAACTACTGAAATCGTCCGCTCCGCCAATTTTCACATTCGTGCTCTGCGACACATCCGACCTTTTCTCACAAAAGAACTTGCAATCGCCTGCGGGATTGTAAACTCTCGCCTCGACTACTGCAATAGCCTTCTCTATGGGACTTCATCAAAAAACCTAACTTCCCTTCAACGGATTCAAAACAACCTAGCACGGGTCGTCTGCAACTCCTCATATCGTACCAGCAGCAAACCACTCCTCAAATCCCTCCATTGGCTACCTGTTAAGGAAAGAATTGTATACAAAATCGCCATCATCACCTACAACTGCGTAACAATGAAAACTCCCTCATACCTTTCCGATCTCCTTCAAATTCACATGCCCTCAAGGAACATGCGATCTTCCGGAAATCGAACCCTAGTCTTGCACCGCTGTCGCACTACAACTGCATCAAGATCTTTCACCTCCGCAGCCCCTCGAATATGGAACAATCTTCCTACGGACATTAGAAATTCTACAGCCCTCGCTGTTTTCAAGAAACATCTAAAAACTGAACTTTACCCCTGCTCCTCAAAGTGCTTCTGAATCGTTGCTTCGAGTCATCGACTGCTTACGAACTACGGCACTCAAATCTCTATTATTATTATTATTATTATTATTATTATTATTATTATTATTATTATTATTATTATTATTATTATCTTGACTTGAAAACTCTCTCCTGCAACTAGATGAAACCTGCTTTATCCAGCCTTCTAATGTAGTTTGTGATCTTGGAGTTTTTCTTGATAGTAAACTTTCTATGTCTAATCATATTGGCTCTATCACTAAAGCTTGTTTCTTTCTTTTCCGACGAATACGCCAAATCAAGCGCAGCCTAATTGAGTGGAAAGATCTTGCGGGCCAAACATTTGGGGTGGGTTGAGGACCCTGAGGTTGCTGCGCTAATGACACGGCTGCCCAGACAGGCAGCGTTCTCCGCTGCTAGCCTGCAACCTGCATCATGTGTGTCATCACTTCGGCCGTTCTCTGGCTCAACTTTCGAAATGGCCTATCTCTAGCCTATCTCTGATCTCTAGCCTATCTCTGACCTGTCCAGTCAGTGTGTGGCGGACATTTCAAATGAATATATGCATAGGAGTCATATGTTATAGATTAAGTTGGACTCGTGAATATATGAACGCGTTGCGAGTTGATTCATTTAGCCTACTTTATTTCTTCTGACTTCTGAGTGAGTATTGGTTATGAAATGATACACAATGATATACAGGGACGCGGTGGTGTAGCAGTATGTTCTCTGCCTTGTAACCGGAAGGTCGCAAGTTTGAATCTACCTCAAGCAAGTTGAAGCAACTGTGTAGCGACCCTGGACAAGTTTCTCACCCTTAGTTGTCTGCGAGGAAGCAGGAAGGCAATGGGAAACCACCTCAATCATATAATAATTTTTACAGATGACCAGAATGACCAGGATTTTGTCAATGGTCTGTGAAGTTGCCTCCTCTTGAATTTAAGTCTCGCTACATGCCTCATCATCATCATCATCATCATCATCATCATCACCATCATCATCATCATCATCATCATCATCATCATCATCATCATCATCCATTCCTATAGCAGTGTAGCTACATTGCAAATAGCTAATAACAGATTTATCGATTGTGCGCAAATCAGAGACAGTGTCCTTGCCAGGCACCTTCGTCTGTATAGCCAGATGGTGTAGTAAAAGCTTTAAACACTTAAAGTCATTCTAACTAACTAAGTAGCCATATTGACTCCAGACTTCAACTTGGTATATAGATATACCCCCATAAGAGGTCCTTAAATACACTTATGTAGAAAATTTCTCTCTAAGTTTGTTATTTCGTCAGCCGGAGGCCAAACGAAAATGTTTTAACTGTCATGTCTTAAATTCAATAACACGTTCAAAGGTGATAAATTTAGGTTTTTCTTCTTTTCAGCATGTTGCACGGATGTTTTATTTTATTTACAGACTGATCATATAATGAAGATGTGCGTTATATTCGGTTTTAAACCATCAACTGACCGACAAACTTCGGCTTTTCATTTGGCTGTGGTTCTTGCATGTCTAACACTTGTCGATGGCATGTGAGTTAATAAATAGCCTGATTATAACTGGTGCAGTAGATGTTAGAATTGCAACATTACTTGCGAATTTGAGATTATCTTAAATGCGCTGAACAACCCATATATATATATATATATATATATATATATATTATATATATATGTATGTATATATATGTATATATATGTGTATTATATATATATAGGCCTACATACATGCATATTAACCTAAGTAATGAAAAAGGGAAAATGTTACATTAAAATTGTAAGTTTAATGTTTGCAGAATGCTTTGGCCTATATAATTATATGTATAGGTAGTGACCAAATGAATGTTACAATAGTGTGTGGAAGTAGGGTACCATCTAATGGAGTTTGATCAAAGTATTAATGCAACAGCTTCTGTGCAGCCATACTTTGGGTTAAAAGTTAAATTGTGATGCTAAATAAGTTGTCAGACATTATCAGAGCTATTTGATGCTGATGATGATTATCGTCATCATTATCAATAAATATTTATGAATATGACAGGACTACTACTGAAATTAAATTAATTCTGATTGCAGGAACTATGTGTGTCTGTTTCCATCAAACCTACGACCAGGGTGTGTCTACAGTGTCGCTGTTACTGTGCTCCAGTCCACAGGTCCCATCAACTTGGAAGCATCTTTCACCAGTAATTCCGGATCTGTGATTTCCACAAAGTCAGCAGTCGCTAATGCTGCAGGTAACCTGCAATCAAAGTTTGTAATTTCATGAATAGCACCTACCCATAACCACGCTTTGGTTTACATGAAATTAAACATTATTATGTAGTTGCATATTCATGATATATCATACGTGGCGATGGCGCTGCATATTCATGAGTGTTTAATCTTCCCTTTACTTAATGTGCAGTTCAAAAGGTTTGAGTTACTACTCAACGCTCAGCCTTTTCTCGGAATATGGATGTAACAGGCAGATGTGTAGAGCCTACCTCAGGGACTAATGATGGATAGAACGTATAAGAATTTTCATGAATCAAATCTATTCTAATCTTTTCTAATCTATTCTATTGTAAAAAGTTTAACAGCACATTATCATGCTGTACCCAACAGGCATCAACCTGTATTTGCTTCTAATTAAAAACTAGTTCATGTTCATAACCTTGGGAACTCAGGAACTGAGAGGAAGAAATGCATCCGATGATAAAAATTTGAACGAGATCCTTACTCACGGGCAGTCCTGAAAGTGAGCCGGGTCTGTCCGTGTCTGCGACCCGGCATTCATTTTCGTGACCTGTAAGATAACCTAAAACGCTGAATATTACTACGTAATAGACCCGGCTATTTTTTCAAACCACTTTCAGCTCTGCTCACGGGGAGTATATGGAGAATATTTGTAAAAGATAAGGAAGATAATGCTTAAATATCATTATTCCTATAAGGTTATCAAAATCATCATGTCTTTGTTTTAATTGAAACTGTACTACTGTTGTCCACCAGCTCTCTATATGTTAATGATCTCAATATTCTTATGTTTAGGTGTTACTACTGTGATATCTCTTGCGGTAAGATCTTTAACTTTGAAAAGCGTACTAACTAGCCTATATTATTCTGGTTTCTGATTCAAATTTGAATTAGGCCTATATGACTAAATCTACATTTTGAGATATTACGTATTTCGTGTTGGACGTAAAGTTGGACTTGTTAATTGTGTATTTTTCATACTTAAACAAGAATTAGTGTTAATGGTAATGTAATAGAGACGACACCCATACAACAGCAAAAGAATTACCGTACGTGCCAGTGCTCCATACCTCACTAGTGGTCATACGTGTTCCCGAAGGTCGCAGGCTGTAGCGGGATATAAGGAGAGCTCGGTGGTTGTAGATAAGTAGGAGTGCTCGTGGTGATAATTGTCTGGGTCAAACAGGCCAGTTTAAGTCTGATCCAGAGGTATGCATAATAGTTTAGTGGTTAGTGTGCTGGACTCAACCAAGAGGTCGGGGGTTCAAATCCCCACCAGGGAAGAAGCAGTGCTTAAAGTGTAAAAAAAGAAGTGCCTGGACGCCACTTACCTTTTCCTCCCCTCCACCCACCTATCCCATTTTCCCACCCCCTTTCCAGAACTTTCCCTCCTTACTCCCATCCCTTCCCCGTCCCTCTCCTCAACCCCTCTCCCTCCAATCAGAGGTGCAAACTGCAGGCTGTCTGCTCTGTTAGTAGTTAAGATTTATGTCTTCTGTCATTTGTGTTCTTGTGAATTGTTTCAATTGCATAATTGTACACTGTAACCGGTTGCTGTGTCAACCGGATTGTCTGAATAAACGAAAATATTATTGCATTATTATTAAATATACAAAATTTCTGGGGTCCTCATATTGCAAGCGCCGAAGGCGCGAGGGGGTGAGTGCTGAAGGCACGAAGCGTATATAGGCCTAACGACTATGAAGTGTGATCGAGCGTCGTAAGCTCCCTCAGCGGGGTCTGGGGCGAAGCCCCAGAAGCCAGCGCATTTTTTAGCAGTTGATATTAAATGGAACACGTTTTTGGCCCTTATTTTCCAGCTGTTTCTCAACGATAAAGTTATGAAAACTTCAAGGTTTTTCAGATTCTCAGACAGCACAACAAGTTCAGAGTTTTATTTTAAACGAAACAGCCCCAACAGCAAAGTCATATGGTAAACATGTGTTAACCATATATTATGACAATTTTGCCTATTTGGGCTCTATATGGCTTACATATGGTACATCCATATGTTGTATGTCACATGCATACCATACAAAATCTACATTATCAATGCATACAAAAATTGCAAGAAAATCATGAGAATATCAAGTCCCATATGCCTTATAGATGTTGTTGCTAATGAAGGAATACTAATCAAAATAAAACTTCCGAGCAGTCATGCTTTAGAGCAGTTCGAATCTACCTCAAGCCGCCGCGTAGGGACCCTGGGCAAGTCCTCACTCGCAATTGCTCATGCGCTTCGGCGTGAAACTTCGATTCAGTGTCCGCGCTGTATACTCGGGAGCGCCTCTGAGTAGAAATCTTGAAGGGGCGCTATATAAATATCTTAAATGAAAATGCAAATGAAAATGAAACACACACGCCTTAAACCGGTATTATAGTCGATAGACAAAAAACAGTTTAACAATTTTATTGCAAGACATTGCCACATTGGCACACAGTTGATTGTGACGATGCAGCACATCTTCAAGATGCAATATGCTGCATACTGCAGGCACGTAACGAGACTTAATTCAAGAGGAGGCAACTTCACAGACCATTGGCAAAATCCTGGTCATCGGGGTCATTGGTCAATAGAAGTTCCAGTATATGAAGAAGCAAGAGGAGGCAACTGCCTCCCTCCTCGTGTGCCTCAATGTATAACTTTATGCTATAGGCTATGATATGCATATGGCTTCTTTATGTAACCACCTTACCTACACCAGTTGTATACCACATAGATCCTAGATGGCTTACGAATCTGCATTTCATATAGAAGGCAGATCTGTCGATATGCTATATGCATATGGCAAATTGTTGTAAACTGGAAGATTTTTAAAGCACCATCAATACATTAAAAATTTGTTTTTACTTAATTTTAAGCTTAATTGATATAGGCCTACATGTCAGCTGTCTGCATCAAAGATCATAAGTAGGACCAGTTAAGACTAGTAGGCCTACACCAAACCTGGGACTATAATTACTGAAATAATAATAGTCCCAGACCAAACTAATTATTATGGTAAAATCATGAACGTCGTGTCGTGCAGTTCGATGTGACTGGATAGATTTTGTTTAAAGTTTGTGACTTTAAAAGAAGCCGTAGGTCTACGTATTAGTAGTCATGACATAGGCCACACGAAGCTCCAGTGTTCAATGTATGAATCACAAATCATACAAATACAAACTTAACAACAAAGTAAATTTAATAATTTGAATAATTAATTATACGATCGAACTTCCGCTTTGAATCTTGTAAACATGTGATTTGCATAGCCCCGCCTACCGGCTGCCAATCACAACATTATGACGTCACAATGACCAAGGCTTCGCAACTTCTGTTGAACAGTGTTACCCCTCCTATGTTTTTCATCCAAGATCTATGTTTTTTTGGTCTCGTCTATGTTTCTATATTTTTTTGTCCAAAATATATTATGTTTTTCTTTCATGGAAGTTTTTACGTGTTAAAAAGGTACTTTTCAGCAATTCCTAAAGCATTACTTCAATTTATTGAAGTAGTAGGCCTACTGCTGTGTTTCGTTACAAATTTTAACTAATTCTACAGGTATTACTTTTAAAAGCGTGTCTATGTTTTTCTATGTTTTTTTAGCTAATACCTATGTTTTTTCAAATATTTAGAGTGTTAACACTGCTGTTGAATAAATACGGATTTTAAACACTGTTTTACTGTCGATGACTGTAGCTGACTTTATAAGAAGCAGTACACGAGACCTGAGTCGGTTATCAGTTGCATGTTCGAATCCCGAGAGGGTCGACATGAAACTGATAGTTCACGATTCTTTTCATATTTTTAAAACTTTCCTTCAGAACTTGACGTGTTTCTAAAGACTTTGTTAAATTTTATAAAAAATCGTTTTACTGGTACAATTTGAAGCTTTTAATGGAAACAATTAACGCGAGCTTGAGCTCATGCTTATTAGGCCTGAAATTATTTTCGCAATCGTTTAAGATTAGCCTAGGCTACCTGTGGGGTAAATTTCTACCGGGCTTCTCAAACGAACATCAATGGGTGCTTTTGGGGTAATAATAACACAGTATAAATAATTATAATTATAATTATTTTTACTGTGATAATAATGGCTCTATAGATGTAGATTAGATGTTTAATATCCACGGCTATTTGAAGTCGAAGAAGTAGGCTATAGGCCCTATTTTCCTACGAACAGAGACCCTTTTCCTTCTGCATTATTTAAATAATAATCCTTCAAATTAATTGCTGAATATAATCAGATGTAAGTGACCATCGGCATGGGCGCCCACAGGAATTTTTGCAGGGGGAGTTTTGTATAACGAAACAATTCATTTAATTCCAATTGACGATTTTCAACTCTTATTAAGCCATTACTTACTTCTGACCTGTTTTTCTTGCCTTTGTTTTTCTTTGTATACCTACAGCGTTTTGTTTGTTGTTAACTCAATAAACGATCCGAATTACAGTATGGGAATTGTCAAAAAATAACTGGGGGTTAGACGTTGATTTATGTGCAGTTTGGGTGTGAAATGTACACTTTACTATGGGTGCCTAAAAAAGACTAGGGGGTTGAACCCCCCCAACCCCCCGGCAATTCTCACCCTGCGAATATATGATCATGAAGTCGTATATGTTGTCTCTCAACAGTTTCTGGGTCTTGCTGGTGAATTACGTAAAACTGGGACAGTGTCACAGTGGGTGTTTTATAGGTCTAGGTGAATCGTATCGTATTGTATCAATGCGTTGTATTGAAGTCATTTAACTTGATAAGTTCATTCAGTTATGAAAAAGTCAAGACAAGACTCACAGTGGATGTGAGTCATGTGACAGTCAGGTAGATCTTAGGTAGGTCCTAGTTGTTAGGGCCTACGAAAACTCAGATGATAAAACCGGAATCGTGTATATGACGTGCGATTTGATAAAAAGTTAACTAGAATGTACAAGTAAGGAATGAGTTGGAGAAACAAGTTACACTTACACGGTAGAAGACATTCAGAAAATAATCAAAATGACAACATGAAATTTCATTGGAATCTTAAAAAATTAAATGCTGTTGAAAGTGACGTAGAGGAATTACACTGTTGCATATGGACTCTGCATGGACGGCGTCCAGGCGGTGCTGCCAAATAAGTGGCAGGACGGCGTCCAGCCCTGAAAATAAGTGCCTGGACGCCGTCCAAGAGGTCGGGGGTTCAAATCCCCACCAGGGAAGAAGTCGTTTCAAGAAACCTGCTCCAGTTGCACCCTAGCCAACTCAGCTATGATGAGTACACTGATTGTATACTGTCGGTGGGAGGTTAAGAAAATGAAATCACTATCACTTCATATCCAATTATCCATGGATGCATCTCAAGCTATCGTAAGGCACTGCTCTTCCTCTGCTTGAATTATACAGGTAGCCAATGTGGCTGTCCGATTAGGTTAAGGAGTTTGTATGAGGTGCAGAGAGCTATGGTATTTTGTATCTGGTGAAGTCTGCTGAGTTAAGGATCTGAAATTCTTGCAAAGCTGAGTTGGGATACTCAAGACTAGACCAAAGAATACATCAGGTTTTGTTTGGTGACATGTTTTGGTAAGAGATGGCTTGATGTGATATGTGCACTGATATGATAAAAACAAGACCTCCAAACGTTTTTATGTGTGGTTGATATGTGAGATTAATGTCCAGGTTTACCCCAACTACTTTTACAATGTTTAAAACAGAACAACAGTGCTAGAAAGACCAATGCAGGAATGAAAAGGGAGATCTTGCTGGCATTTGGCGTATGCTAAAATTGAGCGCCTCAGACTTATATGGGGTATATTGCAAAGCCATTGAAATAGAACCATGATGTACGGAAGATTTAGTCTAATGTTGTGAGTCTGATCAGTGAGTGACAGAGCATTGTAGAGCTGAATAATTTCGTCGGTATACTGGTGTTACTGAACTCTAAAGTGATCGACTATGATCACTATATATGCGATTATTTGTTAAGTGAAGATTGTCAATAATAAGAGACCCAGAACAGATCCCTGTTTGACACCAGCAGTACACATAGGAAGATCAGACCAGGCATACCAATGCCCACTTGTTGAGATCTTTTCAGAGTAAAGAAACTAGCAAGATTAAAGTGTTCCAGAACACCATAGCTTTCAAGTAAGCAGTGTGTCAATTTGAGCTGTGAATAGAAAACCCTAACCTTTTGACATATATTATTATAATTCTACAAATTCTAGATATGAACAGCAAAATATGTGTAGATTGATAAAGATTCCAATTTGTTACTTAACGTTAAAGTATTAAGAATAATTTCAGAAGCATTTCTACTTCTATGTTTCTAGTCTATTTTATACCATTTGTCCAGTGATGTCCAACATACCGTATTTATCACCTGATATCCAAAACAAATAAGTTCTAAACTTTGCCATTTTATTTAGATTCCTCTCCAATTGAGTGATGCTTTATATAAGCTAAAAGTCAGTGGAAGTGGAGGATTAACTTTTGCCAATACCACTACAGTGAAAGTTTTCAAAAAGCCAGCTTCCATTTTCATTCAGACAGACAAAGTCATGTACAGACCTGGACAAAAAGGTAAACATAAGTTCGTACACGAGATTCCGACAACAGTGTCTGTTCTTGAGAGATCACTGCTTGTATACGTAACAA
Organism: Aporrectodea caliginosa; assembly: GCA_020284085.1. NCBI lineage: Eukaryota > Metazoa > Annelida > Clitellata > Crassiclitellata > Lumbricidae > Aporrectodea > Aporrectodea caliginosa. Next base: position 67,699 of record JACEVL010001156.1, read on the forward strand.
TTCTTGTTAGTTAATGACCATGTTGTTCTCATTAGTTAGATTTTGGTTCTGTGTATTCAGTTTCCTTTTGTGATAAAATCTAGTTGGACTGATATAATATTATGTTAATCATTCGTCATTTTAAACCGATACGATGCAGTATAAGTGAGGCGACACTAGTAAGTGCGACTTCGGTTCTTTGTAGGTCTGCCATTTGTATCCCAGAAGATATTTTGTGCACTGCATAATATGATGTTTATAATGGGAAGAAATAAATTAAATTAAGTTAAATTAAATTAAATTAGTTTCAGTTTTCCAAATGCAACTTGTTTTGCATTGCATGCCTCTGTCAGGTAGCCTATAAACTCTGTAAAGGGCGAACTTGTTCCCTATGCGCGAACTTCATTCATTCATTTCAGAGATTTATATAGCGCCCCTTCAAAATTATCTACTCAGAAGCGCTCCCGACTCAACCCCGGCTAAAGAGAACAGTCTTGAGGTTAGAGAAGAACGTGGCCGCAAGGTCTCTATGCATTAGGCGTAGATCCACAGGGAGCCCATTCCAGATTGCAGGGCCAGCAACAGAAAAGGTACGGCGCTGCATAATAGATGTCCGTGACCGGGAAACAAAAAGCCCAGCCTGCTTAGAGGAGCGGAGAGAACCACGGCGCTGGACGCTCAGGGTGGAGCAGCAGAGCTCCTGTAAGTAAACAGGGGCCACACCCGCGAGGCAGTGCCAGAGCAAGGCAGAGATCCGATAAGTGATCCGCTGCGGGAAAGGGAGCCAATGCAAGACATCCCGCATGTAATCACTGACGTGGCCGAATCTTGCAATGCGGTCAATGAAGCGTGACCCGAACCAAGCACCCAACCCGAGCCGCCGGAAGACCCACATAGAGGGCGCTGCAATAATCAAGGCGAGAAACAATAAAGAGTGGATAAGCGTTAAGGCAGCATTAGAGGTTAAAGAACAGAAGACCACTCTAAGCTGACGCAGCTGGTAATAGCAGTCGCGGCATAGTAGGTTGATATGCCGCGTGAAGGTTAATTCTTGGTCCAAAGTGACACCAAGGTCCCGGACAGAGGATGAGAAGGTAATCTCCGGGAACTCCTGGGCAAGGGCCTCCAAAATAAATAAGCCAAATAAACTGGGTTTTAGAAGAATTAAGCCGTAGCCGATTAGAGGACATCCAGGCCTCCAGAGCCTCCATTGCCCGGTTCATGGACCGGACTGCGGTAATGGCTGCTGACAGTGGCGTAACCAGGTCTTCCATAAAATTACGGAGTTTTGAAGAACTCTGAGGGAGGGGTCTGGGGAGGGGCTGTGCCCTCTCCCCAGGGTAAGAAAAATTTTCATTTAGGGGTTTGTAATGGTGCATTTTGGAGACCAACTTTTGATTCAAAGTCATAACATTTTACATAGGGCCTAAGTTCTTTGGAAAATTATAATTATAATTTCATAATTTGATTTTTAAAATGGGTTCAGCTGCAAAGTCCCAGCAACCAACGTAGACTAGAAACAGACAGACTCATCAAAGCAATTAACTAAAGCATAAGAAAATAAATTTATTTGTTGGTTTGTAATGGTCCATTTTGGAGACAATCTTTTTGGTTAAAAGTAATAACATTTTACATCAGCTCTTTGGCAAATTATGATTCATTCATTCATTACAAAGATTTACATAGCGCCCCTTCAAGATTATCTACTTAGGAGCGCACCCGACCCAACTCCGAAGTCCGAACAGTCTTGAAGTTAGAATAGAACGTGATCTGAAGGGCTCTCGGCATTAGGCGTAGTGCCAAAGGAAGCCCATTCCAGATTGCAGGCCAGCAACAGAAAAAGCACGGCGCTGCAGAATAGAAGTCCGCGACCGGGAGACAAGAACCTCAGCCTGCCTATAGAAGAGCGAGTAGAACCACGGTGCTGGATGCTGAGGGTGGTGCTCCTGTAGATAAACAGAGACCACATCAGCGCCAGACCAAGGAAGAGATCCGGTAAGCGATCCACTGTGGGAAAGGAAGCCAATGCAAGACATTTCGCATATAGTCAGTAACATGGCGGAATCTTGGGATGCAACCAATATAGCGTGCCGCCGAGCGTAAGATCCGAACCAAGCACCCAACCCGAGTCGCCGGAAAACCCAAGCAGAGGGCGCTGCAATAATCAAGACGGGAAACAACAAAGAAGTGGATAAGCATTAAGGCAGCATTAAAGGTTAAGGAACGGAAGACCTCTCTAAGCTGACGCAGCTGCCAGCTGGTATACACAATCGCAGCATAGCAGGCTGATATGCCGCGTGAACGTTAGTTCTTGGTCTAATGTGACACCAAGGTCCCGGACAAAGGATGAGAAAGCAATGGCGTACGGAGCTGAAATGCCGCCCGGGGCGACGGCCCAAAATGCTGCCCTTGGCCACTTAATTTTGGATATGTTATTTTCTCTAAGAGATTGCAGTTTTCATGACGATCGTCGATCTCATTACATATACGCCTATAATTTTATTTTATAAAGTTGATAGCCTGCCTGGATTTATCAATTAATTAATTTCTTTGCCACTGTGAGAAAGTATTCTGCGGGAACTCCTGGGCAAGGGCCTCCAAATCAATTTTGGCGAGCTGCTGGCGCGTGCCAAGCCACATGAACTGGGTCTTAGATAAGTTTAGTCGCAGGCGATTGGAGGACATCCAGGCCTCGAGAGCCTCCATTGCCCGGTTCATGGCCCGGACTTCGGTAATGGCTGCTGATGCAGGACAGTGCAAAAACGCCTGCAGGTCACCCGCATAAGATTGGTTCAGCACAGAGCAAGGCTCAGCAAGAGGCCAGGAGAGGACCAGTATCAGCAGTATAAATAATATAATTAGAGAAGAGGGCCCAGCACAGATTCCAGGGGCAGGCCAAACGGGACAGGAACACATGGAGTCCTAGTAGACACGTAGACCGCAGAGAAGGAACGGTGATGGAGGTAGGAAACAATCCAGTCAAGAAAGTTACCAGAAAGGCCAAACGAGGTAGATAGGCGCCTAAGAATGATATCGTGATCGACGGTGTCAAACGCCGTGCTGACAGCAAATAATGCTAAGAGGATGACCTGTGACCTATCAATAGCCCCATAGATATCAGAGAGGAGGCGAACTAACAGGGTCTCCGTGGAGTGGCCCTTACGAAAACCAGATTGAAAAGTCGGCAGCAAATTGTCCTTATCAAGATAGGCTACCTTAACATATACAGAAACCAACTTCATAACGCTGCTGCTTTACGAGTGTCGCAATAGTTTCGCCAGTGGTGTCAAGCGTTGGGAAAACTTGGGATGACAGTTAGGCCTTATAAATTGTTCTTTTGCCACATGCTGAGAACCGGGTTGTTCACGCTATCAACATATCGTATATAAGCTGACCGATATCTGTTCTGTGCTCGCATCAAACAATAAAGTGTACAACCTAGCCGCACGACATTCTGCCACAATAATGTCTCGAACTCACAGGCCACACAGGTGGATCAGCTGATTTTTGAATCAACGGACTTATGTACTGGGTTTTGCGTGGACCAGATGACATTAGCTTACGATGATTTAATCTATAGTGTCGGTCTGTGATCGTCACTGATCGAAATTTCAGAAGTGCCAGAGTCTTCACTATGTCGGCGAAGGGAAATGTTTTACTGACTGTACAGTAATAAAGTCTGCACATTAGAAATTCAACGAATAATAGTAATCTAGAATGTCAAAAAGTAATCTAAACGGTTAAAAAAATTTGAGAGCTGCTAAAATCTTTACGCAGTTGCGTAATTGCGTAATGCTAGTTACGCGCCTGGCTGCTGACGCAAGAGAGTGCAAATAGGTCTGCAGGCGAACTTCTATCAGGGAGCGACGAGCCTTCTCTGTTACTGGCCCTGTGGTCTGGAAGACTGGAACGGGCTCCCTCCGTACCTGCACCTGCTGCCTAGCGCCACCATTCCAGTCTGACGGCATTGCCCCTACCCTACACTGAATGACCTATAGGTTTTGCAGGTCACGGAGGGAGCCCGTTCCACTCGCATGATCGACTGCGAAAACAATGCAGCTTGTCATTGAAGCGCTAACAAGTTTTCGATGTAGTGGCTTCAGGATTACTAAACTGTCAGCTTAGCGCATTTGACCAGACTGTTTACTGGTAACTATTTTTTGTTAGCTCCTTGTTATCAGCTCATGGGTCCATTATTTTTGGAAAGCCTACTCCAGGCTCTCATACTAATAATAGCAGTTGGGTTAAACCTGTTAGTTCTGTGTTTGTTTTAGTATTGTTTAGAGTTGTGGCTATTTATCCTACTATGAAGCCCTACACTGGTGACATGGAAATTACCATTGTTGTGAGTAACACTTCACCCATAACTAACTATCATAACTGATTTATTTGCTAGGCTTTTTCAGGCTGCGGTATATTGTAGGCTACCAGGCAAAGTTTTATACTTGAATGTGTTGCTGCTACAAGAATTTGTTTGCGCATATCTGAGTCATTGCTGAAGAATGCTGTGAGACTCATAGAGTAATGGTAACATCACTGGCGTGAAGAGCAGTAGGAAGCGGGATCGATTTCCGCTACTCTCCCAAAGGTCCACAGCCTATCATTCGCTAGATGGCGTTGGTAAAATGAGTAGTTGGACGTAATGGGCACCTTGCTTGGCTGATGTTTATGTACAGTTAAATTCTACTCCTGTAATAACATATGATCATCCATTCATACTGAATTTGAATCATACTGCATTTTTCGGTGTGAAATAACAAAGAATATTATTATTATTATTATTATTATTAGAGTCTCAATCTAAAAGCCTTTGCATTTGTCTGCAGTTTTATTATACACTTAATTTTTCAGCTTATTGTCTGTATTTAGTTAGATTAGATTGGTATGGATCTCTGTGTACCCTGTTGTTTGGTCTTAATGCACTCTTAGACCTCGACCAAGGGAATTGAATTTGGGGTTATCTGGAAATGACTACTGATCTTGTGTTTCACAGAAATGGTACTATCGAAGTTTCGATTTTAGATTTTAATTTAGAGGGTAATACAGATCGTTGATACCAGTACACCTGCATTTACTTAAAACTTTTCAGACTTATGTATATATACTAGATATATATAATATATATATATATATATATATATATAACATATATATCATTTTATATATATATATATATATATATATAAAATATATATATAATTAAAACTTTTTCAGACTTCTGTATCCTACAAGATTCACAGTCTTCTAAGATGTGAAGTGCACCAAACGCCAGAGGCTTTGGGCATATCATTATATTGATATGCACTCTTCGGTGCACTCTAATGTGGTCTGATTATTAGGAAGTACAAGAGAATTACATCCAAGTTTATATGTCTTCTATGCACAACTTGATCGTTATTTGTTAATACATTTAGGATGATGTGGGCCATAAAATGGGACATTGGACGCACAAAGATCCTAAAGGTACGATGCAATGTATTTTTTTAATCAATATCATTCGAATAACTTTGATGTAGAATTAATTGTAAACGGGTTGAATTTAAGTCTTGTCTCAGATAGTTATTATCACAATTGGAGTCTCTGGCCTTGATTTAATCTGCCTCGTTCTCTGGCCATGGATGCTGTAAGCACACTTTATTAACGCTTGAAAACTGTTTGTGGTCACAGGGTCAGTGCAATTTTGCCCTAGAAGATAGAACAAAAGGACTATAGGCTATTGAAGAAGATGGAAGAGTTTGGAAGTGGGGTGGAAGAGTTCTGATGGAGGAGTTGGTTATGGTTCTCCATGGAGAATGCGAGGATTAGACGATTGGGAATGGACTAATGAAGAGTAAAACCTCTTTTTGGCCATAGCCAGAAGGTGATTGTATTTATTTGTGACAGATTTCAGTACATAGATCAGTTGAGGATCACGCGTTCGTTTACAAGTGTGTTTAAGGCAATGACAGAAAGATAAGAATTAGACCAACGGTTGTCACAGTGAGAGCCGGATCTGGTAGTATTAGGAGCATGTTTGTTGAGGAGCATGAAAGATTTGTAGGAAGACACAAGGTAACTTAATTATCAAGAGAGGACGGAGGACTTCAGAACAAGGTCTGAAGAGGAAATATATATTATTAATGCAAGGATATTAACACACATAGAATATGTAATGACTTAAATGAGTGTGTGCCTATGATCAGTCTAAGAACAAGATCTTCAATATTAGAGTAACTCGTCTTACCATGTCTTGATTGATGTCATTGTCACCTTTGAGCAGCAAAACGCTTTTGTCAACAGCCAACACGTAAGCAGTGGAACCAGGTTCACCACGTATCTCTACAAGCATATCCGTTCCTGGCTCAACAGTTGTTTTTCCGAGCGTAATAGAGACCTATAGGACAGCAATAACAAGCAGTCAACAAGAATGTTAACACTCTAGTAAGATGAGTTTGTGTTGTCGCTATTTTTTGCCACTTTAGCAACAATAGGCATCTTCTCGGGGTGAGAGAAACAGTTGGTTTTATGGTGTAATCACATGGCTGCTCAAGAAGCTACAGAATGCAAGGATATTAACACACTAAGAATATTTAACGACTTTAATGACCAGTTAGTGATCCTGAACGTTGCGATACCTCGCAGATGCCTGTATTTGAAACGAATGATTAGAAGCACTGTAAGTTATCCAATATCCTGTGATGCAGGTAGAAAGTTTAAGCCTCAAAAGCAATCTAAGACCTTCTCAGCATGCAGCACCATCAGACGACCACTTTCGTCAGACAGACCTACAAAAGCTAGTTCTGATCCACAATGTTAAAAATATTACATCTAAAGTTAGGAGAAGAGGTCTTCATGACCACTGCAGCATGATACCTTTATTACTCCAGGAGGTTCATGATTTGTAGAAACAGATCAAAATTCCTGAGGAATGGTTGTACACCCAAGCCACACTGGTAAGCATTTATTTTAACTGTTTTCTTATGCGAACTGGCAAAAATAGGTGCAGGCATCTATAGCATTGATAATTGAATAAGTCTTACCTGATTGGCAAACGCTCCCTCAACATTGAAATCAACCGAGTCGCTGATGATCTCTGCACCGTCAGCCACAAACCACACCACAAATCGTCCTCTTGGAGCCAACTTTTGAGCCAGTTCACGAGTGAGTGTTAATTTTACAGAATTGGGATTCGAGGCATTGGCTAGGCCTACTGTTTGCCCGAGAACAATTGATCCTTTGCTCATCACCTGTAACAATAGCAATATAATAAAAAGAGCAATAGAATTTTAAACTCACCGTTCTCCATTTGTACCGATTTTTTTCTAAAATTGTACTTGACATTTCCGAGCTATCAGAGCTAACCCGTATCATGTGCTCCAAGGAATTCTTCCCCCAACTCGCCGTAGCAGCTACGATCTCAGGCCACGATCGCTTGAATACCTGCTACCACCCAAAGACAACCGCAATTTTACCAAGCGACTTCTATACTAGCACTTAAATTAATGAAGCCCAATAACCAGCAGGCTATCAACTTCAATTAACCTTCAAACATGAATGTCTACAGATACTAGAGGCCTTTAACAAATTAATCAGACGATGGATTCGATATATAAAGATGCCTAACAGTACCGACACAACAAGCAACTGTCCTAGGTTCTCTGTTTACAAACTAATAATGAACCAGGTTCTGTTTGTGTCAACCTTGTTTAGTCACTAAACAAATATTTTAGGTCTATTGTAGGAGCAGAGTCATATTGACCTTAACAAGTCCCACTTTCAAAGATATCTTACTTATAAACCATGTGCAATGTTGGTTGAAACGTGAAGCAGCAGTCGATTTCTTTGTAAATTTGGCTACCAGTTCAATACCACCAGATTTCAGATTTGTTTCTGGCACTGTCAATAGCACTTATGTGAAGCAATGCCGTATAACTACCATTTAAAAGTTTAAAAATGCCTCGTTTGTATTTCAATGCCATTAATAACTAACACATGATTCAATGACATTGCAAAAGTTCACCTAATTCCAACATAATGGTAAGATCTAAAATATTCTCCAAATTCACAATTCTGGATTGCATTGCACACATACATAGACTGATCTATTAAATAAACCATGCACTGTGTTGCTGAGATCTGAACATCGCATCTTCATGGACCATTTTGCTCATGAGGCAATGCTCTTTACCTGACCCCACCTTAATGAGGCTTACTCAACACTACAAAATTATAAGAAATCAACATGAAAATGTTCTACCAAAGCAATACCGAAGAAACAAAGAGGAATTCAAGCGAAATTAACTCCTCTCATTTCATTTAAGCTTTTACTTACGACATAATCATAGGCATTGGCCCCTTGTGTTGTATTAATTTTGAAATTCAGTTCTTCGCCAGTCTACAAATTCAATTCCGTGTATGTTCAATCAACAGGAGTACTCAGCTGCTAAGTTTTTTCTTACGAACTACATAATTAGCAGAGGCGTACCAAGCTGATATGGCCCGGGGCGACGGCCCAAAAATGCCGCCCTTGGCCACTTAATTTTGGATATGCTATTTTTCAGAGATATCAGTTTTCATGATGCTCGTCGATCTCATCTACTTATAAGCCTACAATTTTATTTTCAAGTTGACATTTAATTAATTTATCACTTTTCACTGCATTTTTAATTACCTGTTTTAGCTATGGGGTCGTTCATTAATTATAACAAAGAAAATAAGAAAAAGGTTTCGAAAAGTTTGACAGTCATTGACAAGGTATTTGACGTCAACAAATTTTTTTCAATGAATCAACACAGAAACTTAAAATGGTAGCTTAAACATTATAGTAATGATAGCAATGTTAAAATGTATAATTCGCTTAATGTAACCTATTTTACAAAAGCTGGTAATAAACTAAACACATATATTTTGAAATTTGAGATTGCATTTTTAGTGTAAAAAGAAAAAATTTTGTACATGTATTGAGCCATTGTGTTTCTTTTTTGTAGGGGTGGGGGTTTTGGGATTGTTGACATAATTTTTAGGGGTCCTTCAATGTTTGACAGTTGTTGACAAGCTGAGGGGTCAAAAACTGCCTAAAATTTGTTGACATAATTAATGGACGACCCCTATAGCCTACATTTTCAACTTACTGAAACCTATATCATTAGATAATAAAACATTTTATTGCATGATTTGCGGAGGTAGAAGAAAACTTATCGGCGCGTAGCTGCGGCACCACCTACCAGGCCTATTGTCTTTTAAGATTTTCTCTGCGCTTCAGCTCCGAATTTTTAGTGTTTTTCAAATTTCAAAATCCAGCCCCATTATTTGGATTATGGATAATAATATAATATGCTCATATTAATTTTAGTTAACACTAAAAATGCTTCCTTTTTCTACAATTATGTTTAGTGTTTAACGTAGACCTCTCAGAGTGATGCCGCCACTAACGGAGGTTTAGGGCGGCATCGGAAGTCAAGGCGACTTAACCAAAGTGACGGTTTCTTTCTTTCCTTCCTTCTTTTTCTTCCTTTTTTCTCTCTCTCCTACTTTTTCATTTTTTATCCAACATTCAATCCACTTTTCTTCAACCCTATTTTGCCGCCCCTGCACAAGTGCCGCCCGGGGCGACTCGCCCCCTCTGCCCCCGTACGGTACGCCACTGATAATTAGCTGCTATATGGATAGTTGAAAAAGGCACCAAATAGCTTATTTCAATTCTTCACAATTTTTCATATCCTCGATTTCAATCCCTGCTATTGGCTGCCATCTAGGCCTAAATAGTCAAACATTTAAATAATCTATCACTCTGTTTCACTATTAAACTATATTTACTGCGAAATAAAAAAAAAGATATAACAAAGAAAATAAGAAAAATACATGAACAAAATTGTTTTCAATGTTATACAGATGTCGTTTTTGTTTCAGTTTGCAAAGGCAAGAAACTAAAACAGTAATTGCAATATATTGTGATAGCAATTAGCAGTCAATTCCTTAATGTAACCTATTTTACACTAAATTTTTCTACACCAGAATCACAGTCCCACTAATACAGTTGATTTACCTTGTAAGCAGAATGCATTTTGTCAAGATCGACTGTGATGTATTTTTGAGCTGTGGACTTAAACTTTTCGACAGTCTGTGAAACGCTGTAGCTATTACCTGACAATTCGTCCGTAAAGGAAGCCTGATAAACAGCAACACACATCACAATTATATGATTACACAGTCTACATGAATGACTCATTTGACCTAAACTTGTCCCTGTCATAAAAATTGGAACTAAAATGTAGTTTTCAACTATGCTTTCTCTAATTGTATTTCTTAAAGATCTTTAAGTTGCATCAACCGACAGCCTGTCCCCACTGAAATTCATTCATAATTTTACACAGCAAATGCTGATTGGGCAAGTTCTAGTGTCACGGGAGCTAACTATATTAACCAACTCCCTTCATCAACTCGTTCTTTGATACTATCTGGTGGGCCAGATGCTTCTTTTCACTGTCTTAAGACCACTCTTTTCGCTCGGAGTCTTTCGCACTGGGAGCGCCTCTGATTGGTGTTTACTGTGAAAGGCGCTTTATAAATTTATAAATACAATACAATACAATACAATTATGCACAGAATATATAAATTTACGAAATAATAGGATAATTGTATTTACGAATCGATTTTTATTGAGAAAATGAACCACACATATAAACACTTATCCAATCCTGTCTGTCTTTAATACAAATTGTCTTGTATTGATCTCTGTCTCAGTCTTCATCCCTGTATTTTTGTCTATCTCTTGGAGGTTCTTGCAATATCTTTCACACAATATTTGATGACACTTTAAAATTACACACCTCCAGAATAATTTGATCACAGATGAAATCCTTTGGTTCAAAGCTAAAGGGGACAAAGCCCGATATGGTTAATGAAAAATTGCTTTGAACGACTTTTTCAGCACAACCTTGACCAGCTTTAAATGTGATAGCAATCTGTCTGAACTCTTTATTCGGCAGCCGGATGTCCGACTCAACTAGTTCTGATCCATCTTTCTGTTTTAGCTCCAACTGGAAAACACAAACAATTTCACCAATCACTGCATTCAGAAAGTACAGTATAGAACTCAGTAGATGTCGAGTACGAATTGTATAGAAATGCTAAAATGTTCTCTCATTGCTTCAGCCCAATCCTTATATTGAAGTCCATTCTATCAGTAGCTCTGCTTCTAGTTGCGATTCTTTTTAAACTGATTTACTACAACTGCCTCTCCCATATCGTTGCCTAAGTTAGTGAACCAAACCCAGTAGAAGCTTAAATTTAGATACCTAACTCATATCTTTCAGTAATTATGTTGTAGTTATGACAGCCCTTTCATGGATGTTCTTACGCATAATTTGACAGAAAAACACAAAAACAAGCAATACATAAACTAATTGCACAGATAAGTGTGAAACAATTGAAGTGGTACCATGTTCGTCTATAGGACAAAAGCCGAAATGCTGTAAAAAATCAAACTGAACTTGTTGTGTCTGACCCTGACCATGATATCATAACCAGTAATTCTCCGGTTAAAAGACTTACTTGTTCTTTATCCACAACATGCCATATTTGGTTTTCAATAGATGAAATAAAACTGACTGCAAAAAGAAATTGGCCAATGCCATCTCTATTCTCTAGTATAATAGTATTTCCTATTGAGACTATTTAAGACTTACTTGTTCTTTATCCACAACATGCCATATTTGGTTTTCAATAGATGAAATAAAACTGACTGCAAAAAGAAATTGGCCAATGCCATCTCTATTCTCTAGTATAATAGTATTTCCTATTGAGACTATTTAATGCTTCAGAAGTAGCTTTATGCAGTGCTTTCAGCACAAAAGTATTAGTGCTGATTCTCGAATCAGTTATTTCACTGTTGTTCTGGACTTACATAGCTGGTGTAGGTCTCTTCAGGTTTAAAGCTTCCAGACGTTATATTCGAAAAGTACAATCCATACTTTTCCACTTGGCAATTAACAATTATAAAAGAAGAAATAAATCTTCAGTTGCTGCTTCTGTAACGGTGACCGTAATGTTGATACTGCTAGAATCCAACTGAGTCCAAGATTGTTCTGGAGATTTCTCCTTCAAAGTGGATGGCATTATGGATGATAACTCTGCAGGACTGACTTCAGCTGTTGGTGTTGCCATCTGCTAACTGAATACCAGTAACACAAGCACATACATGTAGTTGCACTGGCTACTAGAACAGCTGTTGAATGCAAACCCCAACGGACTTATTTAGGGCAGAGTATTCTACGAGCATCTATTTATGATAAAAATGAGCACATAAAATGATTTCGTTATGTGAGACAAATGAATAGCAAGGAAACGTCAAAGGTCAGAGGTCAAATATCCTGGCTGCTCTTCTTCTTTCATCAAGCTCTGTTAGTGCACAACTATGATATATGACATTGATATACAGATCTAAGATGTAAATCTAAACTCGCCAGCATTATACTGCAGTACATCATTTATGGCGAAATACATATAGGCCAATTGCAATAAACTAATTTTAAAGAAGACAATTATTACTAATAAAATTAAAACATTTTCAAACCATTCTTAATTAATTCTCTCCATCATGTAAGATTTTATTAACTGTTCATTACTGAGAGCTCATTATCAATAATAAATAGAAATGATCAAGCAATAGTTGTTCATTCAACAGAGACAAGCTAACACAGACGCAACTTGGTTACATGCATTGAACAGATAAAATGATATCCTTGTGTGAGGCACATGACTAGCAAGAAAATGTCGAAGGTCAGAAGAAGAGGCCTATCCAGATGCATACAAGCAAGCATTCTTATTGATAACCTAATAATTTTTGTTGGTTCAGCTACTTGCATTTATTGTTTTCTTCCAAGTAGGGTTTGTTTCAGATGAACGTTTGCTTTTCTCAATTATGCTTACAGTAAAGTTGACAACGCCTTTAACTGGTTCACCATAAGTGTATCTGCAAATCAGTAATTCAGAACCTTTCAGAGTCACACTAGACAGATGTTGCAATAGCAGTTCACTATTTAACTGTCACTCAGCTGAATTAGTGCATTGTTGAGGCGTTTTCAGATTAACACACTAGGTCAATGCTAAGAGATCTCCAGTGAAAGCATCAAGTTAATGCAGAGATGAATTATGATTATTGAAACATAAATGCTTGCAAGTCTGCAAGAATGTTCAATGAAAAGAAAGGACACACTGAAGGGTTAAACTTAAAGAAGGATATTCCACTTATCTGGAATTTCAATGTGCATAAGGACTCGGATTGAAAGAGTTCCACACAAAAACCTGATATCAGCCACGACTGAATTAATATATTCAGATGGTGGTATCCCAATACACTTCACTATATCCAAGTATTAGGAATTCACTGTAGGTTATAATATATGGAATTTTTGGGGTGTAAAGTGACTGGAACTACTGCCTCATATATAACTGAGGTCACAGTTATTTAAATTAGTATATTTGATCTAGCAAAAATTTGTATCCTATATTCCTACATATTCCGCAACTACAGTGTGCAAGGCAAGGCCTACGTTAATGAGATCATACTTTTCCCAATAAAACAAAAGTGGTCCACAAAAACTGCATTAAAAGAAAGAGCATATGCTTGAGTCAGTAGGTACTACATGCACGTTGTCGTCAACACCTATGAATAACCAACAATTAAAAAATATCATTAGCAAACCAATTCAACAGTCACGAGCACATAATAGATTATTACAGGTTGGAAGAGATGACAGGCTTTGAATAGATATCCAAAACTCACTTGGCTGTGACAGGGATTCTTAGTGGTGGTTGTGCTTGTGGTTTGTTGACGAGCAGGAAGTAGTGGAGAGGTGAATCGATGGTCACTTCGAACTTCGGCAGTTCTGAATGCAGGAAAATTAAGCTGACTTAAATGAATGCAGTAATTGCTACATTCAAGGTTATTTCTTCACCCTATGTCCAGAATTCGATTTGTTTTATGACATGACACGCTGGCATTTTGTTATAAAACCATGTAAGCTGTGAAGGATAGGTTGCTTAGTTATTCTGTACTTTACAATTGAATAACATTAACCTTTGCCTATTATGTAAGGGTAAATAGAGACAAAGCAACATAAAACAATAAAACAATGGCCGAGTTTGTTGGTTAAGCTCTAGAAATGGTTCTTAGAAATTGCTAAAAATCAGGTGTAGATCCAGAAATGACAAAGAAAGAGATGAAAGAGTGGTATGACATGATTTGTTTCTGTTTGACATAATATGCATGCATTTTTAAATACGATCTACCTATAATTTTAAGAAAAATCGAATGTTTTTTATCAGATTCAGATTATGTTGTTGCAGATCTCATGAAACAAAAATGCTAAATAAAAATATTAAATTCTAACCTTACCATATTCAGTAACCTCAAAGGTTTTAATTGTTGGAGCATCCTATATAAGTCAAACAAATTATCATCACTTTGCAAAATGAATAAAAAATTACATGCAAAACATTCAGGCAGCTACTTGACAACTGTGTACCGGGTACTTCACATCAGGAATACAAATTCATGTAAACAGTCGCTGTGCAGGGAATACTTGGCATTTACGTTCAGGCTTACCCCACACCAAAGGCTAAACTAATGACTGGTTTTTCCTCTTTGGTCTCTCGTTCTTTAAAGATGTTTGTTTTTCCACGGGGTTTTCGTGCTGAGAGCGCCTCTGAGCAGTGTTATTCTTCAGAGAGGCGCTACATAAAGTCTTTAGATACGATACGATACCATAAAATAGAATATGATGAAAGTAGTGAAGTGTATTACACACCTTCTACTGTTGGGAATTTTTCAATTCAATTAGTGCAAATGCAAATTGAGAGACTGCAAACTGATGAAATCTTTCCCAGTCTGTCAAAGTGGCATTGATTGAATTGAAAACAAGCTTAATCAAATAATGGTTCTATTTCATAATATAGAAAGATAACATTTAGTTTTGAGTTATAGTTTCGTTCATAGTTGTTAAAAACGAATCAAATCAAAATGATGTGAACGGGAAAAACGTCGTTTTATTGAAAAAAACCAAGGTTGCGGACAAAAACGAGAAAAAAACGAAAAAGAAATGATTTGACTTTTCTACATCTTTTAGCCTACTGCATTTTAAAATTAAAGGCTTGTTTACATAAATTTAGTTTTAATTAGCAAATCAACATAACTTTATTTGTAATCACCAAGGAAGAACAGTATTCTAAAACAATTATTTGCTTTCTCATAAAACTTAAATGCTGAATAAAAAAGAATTCGAGAAATTAAAAATATTGAAATCAAAGGTTTTAAATGTAAAATTATATACATGAGTCCATTATCATCACATGCAGACATGAATAAAAAATAAACTTTGCAAAACATTCAAAAGCTACTTAACAAAAAAGTAGGTCTACTTAGGAATTCTGACTTATATAAGAACTTGCTATGGAGGTAATACTTGTCAGTTTATCAGTCAATAAGACATTACTGAGTAAAAAGACAACATTTCGCTCTTTGGATAACTTAGAAAAGATGTTTGTTTATAAATTTTATTTGCTGAGAGCGCCTCTGAATGTTTATTTTCAACTGATGACACTAAATAGTGAGATAAATTATATGAATCCATGAAAGGGCGGAGACAACGTAAAGTAGTGTACACAAAATAAACTGTAAACAAATAGTAACAGACAGTTAGTAAATAATTTGAGAGGTTGCAAACTGATGAAATCTTTTCCAGTCTGTCAAAGTGGCATTGATTGAATTGAAAACAAGAAAAATCAAATAATGGTTCTATTTCATAATATAGAAAAATAACATTCAGATTGAGTTATAGTTTCGTTTATGTAGTCTTAGACTATAAAAATCGTTGGTCTGATAACATTACCTGACAAGACAAATTTCAAGTGGCTCAGAAGATATGCAAATTGTGCTAAGAAACACAGCAAATTAACCAAGAGTGCTTAATAGCCAAACCTACCTAGCATCTTCTCTTCGTTAAAGCTGCGATAATGTCCGCTGAGACAGTAGTCATCCAAACTATTCCAGAAGTCTACAACTCTTGCAATGGTGAATTTCTAACCTAATGTTTCGGTTTCTCAAAAAATATAGATCTGTGGCTTGGAATCACTTGTTTGGTACTAATACACTGCCTCCTTTCCAGTGATAATCGTATAAGCTTCAATTAGGTATCCTCTGCTCCTACTTCTCTCCAACCTATCTAGCTCAGATCCTTGTAGCCACGAATCATTTTGCTAGATCTCCTCTCCATCGATCAAACTTCTGATCTGGGCAGTTTTCTTAGTTCAGTGCAATATCATTCAATTACATGTAAACAAAGGCAATATTCTAGTAAAGTAATTCATTTTTATGTAACATGCAGATTTAAAATCTATATGTGCTCATTATAATAGACAACATGTGCATGTTCGGACTGTATGTAGGCTATGTGGTGGTGACCAGTATTTGAAGAAACAATGACACAGTCTTACAAATAATATTATTAAAAAACGTAAAATACATGTAAAAATGTGAACCTGTAGAAGCATTGGCTTCACATAGATTCCAGCAGGAAAGTCTAGTTAACAAACTTACACTACTTGGAGTTACTACTTCAACTTTCCACAGACCCAGTGGAGTTCGAGATGACAACTGCAGCTCGCCACTAAAGACACCTAAAACATTTTGTCAAAAGGATACCTACAGTAATCCTTTAAACTAAGCTTTACCAAGATAAATGAATATTACGACTTATAGGCGATAAATTAAAACTTTAATAAATTCCAATCTGTGTTTGTACCTCATCAAAGGCAGAGATGGACACAATTAGCTAAAGTGCTAATCGGTTAGATTAAGAAATAGCAACTGAAAGTTGCTAATCAATTAGAATTAGACTGAGCAAAAACTGATAGCTAATCAATTAGAATTAGAATTAGATGAAGCACCCTGCAGTCGGTCCCTATAGTGACTGACAAAGTTTGACAATACGTAAGCTGGCTTCCAATTAGTGTTGATAATACTGATTTTACTGAATCTTTAACACTTCCCTACTAATTCAGCTCTTCCTTCCGATACCACTTTTATCTCAATACAATGTTTCAACAAATTCAGGATAATTTTCATCACCGGTCGCCTCGCAGCCATTGTGAGAAGCATAGAGAATCTAATCGATCAGCTACTTGTTTCATGATTAGAATTAGCTACAAATTGCTGATCAATTAGAATTAGAATCAGGTGACAGCTAATTGATTAGAATTAGAATTAGCTGTTTATCTAATCAATCAATCGATTAGAATCTAATCGATTAGTTACCCATCTCTGATTAAGGGTAAGTAAGCATATAAGGAAATAACAGGAATTATGTTCTGGAAAATTTATATGAATATTTAAATTATGCCATTAACTGTATAGATGCATTACAATTTAAGAGAGCTCCTTTACAATCACGAGCAATTTTCAATGATCAAATCAGAGCACTTATATATAGATCCTCCTTAAGACATTTGCTCAGTGACGCTCCCTACACAGACACTGCCACCAGTTTCCAAGCCTTAATAAAGTGTGCTTACAGGGTCCATAGCCAGAGAACGAGACAGATTCAATCAACTCCAGAAATTCCAATTATCTGAGACAAGACTTAAATTCAACCCATTTACAATTAATTCTACATTAAAGTTATTCTAATGACATTGATTTAAAATGTGCATAGTACCTTTAGGATCTTTGTGCTTCCACTGTCCTATTTTATTGTTATCATCGTCCTAATAGTATTGACAAACAACAATCAAGTTATGCATAATACATATATAAACTTGGATGTAATTCTCATACTTTCTAATGTGGCGTAAGGGTGCACGTCAATATAATGATCATAGGCCCAAACCTCTGGTGTTTGGCGCACTTCACATCTTAGAAGACTGTGAATCTTGCAAGATACAGAAGTCTGAAAAGTTTTAAGTAAATGCAGGTGTACTGGTATCAACGATCTGTATTACCCTCTAAATTAAAATCTAAAATCGAAACTTCGATAGTACCATTTCTGTGAAACACAAGATCAGTAGTCATTTCCAGATAACCCCAAATTCAATTCCCTTGGTCGAGGTCTAAGAGTGCATTAAGACCAAACAACAGGGTAAATCAGTAATTCAGAACATTTAAAAGTCACACAAGACATATGTCGCAATAGCAATTCATTCTCTATTTAACTGTCACTCAGTTGAATCAGTAGATTGTTGAGGTACCAGGTCAATGTTAAGAGATCTCCATTAAAAGCACCAAGTCAATGCTAAGAGATCTCCAATCAATTCAATAGTCACAAGCATAATAAGTTACAATAGGTTAGAAGAGATGATAGACTTGGAATAGATAACCAAAACTCACTTGGCTGTGACAGGGATTCTTAGTGGTGGTTGTGCTTGTGGTTTGTCGACGAGCAGGAAGTAATGGAGAGGTGAACCGATGATCACTTCGAACTTCGGGAGTTCTGAATGCAGGAAATCAAGCTGACTTAAATAAATGCAGTAAAAGCTACAATCAAGGTTATTTCTTCACCCTATGTCCAGAATTCGTTTTGTTTAATAAGATCTAAATATAAAGGAAAAATCGAATGTTTTTGATCAGATTCAGATTAGATTGATTGCAGACCTCATGAAACAAAGTGCTAAATAAACAAATCAAATTTAAACCTTACCATATTCAGTAACCTCAAAGGTTTTCATTGAAGGAAAATCCTATATAAATCAAACAAATTATCATTGCCTCACAAAATGAATAAAACAAATTGCATGCAAACCATACAAAAAGTTACTTGACAATTATGTACTTCACATGAAAATCAAAATGAACCATACAGCAGAATACAAATTCATGAAAACAGTAATGTAATGTAATGTAATGTAATGTAACAAAACATTTATAAAGCGCCACTTAAGAGTCTCTCAGAAGCGCTCAACACGTTGCCATCAAACAGCTGAAAAAATGCGTCTTTAAGAGTTTGGAGAAAACCATATAGCCGCGTGCAGCACGCACAGACGGCGGAAGTAACTGTATAGGGTATACTTGGTATTTACCCCCAGCACCATAAAATAGAATATGAAGAAATGACAAAGAAAGAGATGAAAGATTGGCATGACTCATGTATTGAAGTAGGCCTAGTAATTAGCTTATGGTTTCAATTATGTCATTATAGAGTTTAGTTGTTATGGGCATGTGTGAGCTGTGTGCCCTCATCAGCAGTGCATATTGTGATTTGCTTTCGGTTTTTTGTTTTGAATGAATAATTTGGACTTCTTATCATTTTTCAAAAGTGAGGGAAATAACGAGAAAAAACACACCAAAAATGGGGTCGCTGAAAGCAGGTGATGGACACATAATTGCGGATGAAGAAGGAATGAAGAAAAGATGGAAGGAATACACAGAAGAGTTGTACAACGAAGATAAAAGAGTAAAGGTAGAAAAAACAGATGTAACAGAGTATGAAAATGAACCGGAAATCATGGAAGCAGAGGTAGAATGGGCTATTAAACAATTGAAAGATAATAAGGCCCCGGGTCAAGACGGGATACCAATAGAAATGGTAAAAGCTGGGGATGGCGTGATGACAAAGACAATAACAAAGATTTGTAATAACATATGGAAAACTGGAAAGTGGCCAGAAGATTGGAAAAGTTCAGTCTTTATCCCTTTATTTAAAAAAGGAGACGCAAAAGAGTGTGAAAATTACAGGACAATAGCAATGATATCACACATAAGCAAAATATTACTCAAAATAATACATAAAAGAATGGAGAGTACAATAGAGAGAGAGCTTCCTGATAGTCAAGCAGGATTTAGGAAATTTCGTGGAACACGTGATCATATTGCCAATATGAGGTGGATAATGGAGAGACAAAGGGAGTTTGGACAGAAAGTATACATATGCTTCATTGATTATAGCAAAGCGTTTGACTGCATTAATCATGAATTGATGTGGAAAACCTTGGGAGAAATGGGAATACCGAAACACTTGATTCAACTTCTTAGGGGTTTGTACGAAGATCAGATAGCGGTGATAAGGACTGAATATGGAGATACTGACAGATTCAGGATTAGGAAGGGAGTGCGGCAAGGATGCATTCTGTCTCCTTTCCTATTTAATATGTATGCTGAAAGGATAATGAGGCAGGCGGGAATGGATGAGGCTATGGAAGGAATAAAGATAGCGGGAAGAACAATAAACAATCTGAGATACGCTGACGATACAACACTATTGGCGGGTAAAAAAACCGATTTGGTAGAACTAATAAGAAGGCTCAAGAGTGAAAGTGAGAAAGCAGGACTCTACTTCAATATAAAGAAGACAAAGATCATGACAACAGAGGAGGAGGACAGTTTTGTAGTAGATGGAGAGGAAATAGAAACGGTAACTAGCTTCACGTTTTTGGGATCAGTAATAGAAAAAGAGGGAAAGTGTGATATGGAAATAAATCGTAGAGTAGCGATAGGAAAAACTGCAATGAATGGTCTGGAAAAAATATGGAAGGACAAACATGTGAGTATAGACACGAAAAAAAGATTGGTGAAGGCTCTGATCATACCAACAGTAACATACGGCAGTGAGACATGGACAATGACCAAGAAAATGAAAAAAAAGATTAACGCATGCGAAATGTGGATATGGAGGAAGATGCAGAGAATATCATGGAAAGAGAAAAGGACCAACGATTGGGTGCGCATGAGTATCGGAATTGAGAATGAAGAGACACTACAACAAACAGTGCTAAGAGCAAAGTTGAGGTTCTTTGGTCATGTCATGCGATCAGATGGATTGGAAAAGGAAATGATGTTAGCATATGGAGAGGGAAGGAGAAAACAAGGACGACCAAGGAAAAGTGGATGGACGAGATACATGAAACAACTGGAATGAATTTGGCAGAACTGAGAGATGCGACGGCGGACAGAAGGAAATGGAGAGGCTTGATCATGAAGGTCGCTAGAGTTCCAGGAACTGACAGCACAAGGTAACAAGGTATCATGGACACCAAACTTACGATCAAAAAGTCAATATTTATAGCATAAGATGATGAATTGGAAAGTATGCTTGTCTAATGACTATTTGTATTAGGTGACCCTGTTAGCGGAACCTTTGGTTCTTCTTACCCATTGTCACTGAATGTACAAGACTGTCTGCCTTAATGTTTTAACTGTTAGGTGAACAACAAAGTATATTGATTGATTGATAAGAAAGTAAATGGCTAAAGCATTTACAGAATTACAGAACAATGTTTTTATAAAGGTGATCTCTGCTGATCATGTGCAAGAAAGCTTCTTTGGCTGACATATATATATATATATATATATATATATATATATATATGCCTACAAACCACATAGACATGTGAGGCACATAATAAAATAAAACACAACGGGTATGATAGGTGTGTTGCACTTAGCCCATCCATTATGTAGTGCCATATACATGTAGTGTACAGACCTACTGCTTGGAAATTTAGCAATTTGATCAGTGCCAACACAAATTGGGAGAGATTGCAAACTGATGAAATCTCTCCCAGTCTGTCAAAGTGGCACTGATTGAATTTAAAGCAAGAACAACCAAATAATGGTTGCATTGCAAATATAGAATTTTAAGCAACATTCTGATTTAGTTATAATTTCATTTACGTGGCCTCAGACCATAAAAATCGTTGGTTTGACAACATTACATGATAAAACAAGTTTTCAGTGGCGTAGAAGATATTCAAATTGTACTAGAACCACAGTAAATTAATACTACCTAGCATCTACTCTTCCTTAAAGCTGTGATAGTGTCCGCCGAGACAGTACCGTCATCCAAACTATTCCACAAGTCCACAACTCTGATGAATTTCTAACCTAATGTTTCTGTTTCTTAACAAATTTAGATCTGTGGCTTGGAGTCACCCTGTTTGGTACTAATACATTGTCGCCTTTCCAGTGATAATCGTATAAGCTCCTACTTCTAGCCACAAATCAATTTCCTATCTCTCCTCTGCATTGAACAGCCTCTGATTTGGGCAGTTTGCCTAGTTTAGTGCAACATCATTCAACTACATGTACATGTAAACAAAGCAATATTCTAGTAAAGCAATTCATTTCTATGTAACATCCAGATTTAAAATTTATATAGGCATACTATAGGCAACAAAATGTGTATGTTCTGGCTGTAAGTAGCCTATGTGTTGGTGATGAGTGTTTGGAGAAATAATATTATTAAAAAACGTAAAATAGGCATACATGTAAAAGTGTGACCCTGTAGGAGCATTGGATTCAAATTGCTTCCAGCAGGAAACTCTAGTACAAAACTTACATTAGTTGGGGTTACTACATCAATTTTCCACAGGCCCAGTGGAGTTCGAGATGACAACTGCAGCTCGCCACTAAATAAACCTAAAAACATTTTGTCAAAAGGATTATTATATACAGTAATCCTTTAATCTGATCTTTACCCAAATTAATGATTGTTACAAATTAAACTTTAATAAATTCTAATCTCATTCATTCATTCATTCATTACTTGAATTTCTATAGCGCCTCTTCAAGAGAAGAGCCACTCCCAACCCCAGAGCGGCCAAATGGGATCATTTTAAGAAGAGAGAGGAATGCCTGAGAAGGGGTTCTAGGAAGGGAGCGGAGCGCTAAGGGGAGGCCATTTCCAGATCGAGGGACCAGCCACAGAGAAGTCACGGTTCTGCCTGGTGGAGGTGCGAGCAAAAGGGACAGAGAGAAGACCATGTTCAGCCGAAAAGAGGGAGCGCGAGCCGGAGCACTGAGGGATGGGCCACAAGGCTCGACAAGGTAGGCAGAAGCGAGGCCTAGCAGGCAGCGCCAAAATAAGGCAGATATCCTATACTCGATTCGCTGCTTAAGGGGGGAGCCAGTGGATAATGTCGCGCATATAGCTGGTGATGTGATCGAATTTGGGTATGCGGACAATAAGGCGGGCTGCAGAGCGTAGGACGCGATGCAAACAGCTCAGTCGGGCAGCCCGGAGGCCAGCATAGAGAGAGCAGTCAGTAGTCAAGTCTGCTGGTAACAATGGAGTGGACAGGAGTAGCCTGTGGTAGCGGTAGGACTTAGCGAGCGAGCGAGCGATAGTGCGTAATTGGCGCAGTTGATAATAGCAAGCACGGCTGAGAGAGTGAATGTGAGGAGCAAAGGTGAGCTCGTCGTCCAGAGTAACATCCAGGTCACGGGCCACAAAGGAGAAGACAAAATGAGGAAAGACGTTAGCAAGGGCAGCCATATCTAACTTAGCCAGCTGCTGGTGGGTGCCAAGCCAAATGAACTGAGTTTTTAGAGAGTTGAGGTGGTGACGGTTGGACGACATCCAGGCCCCCAAGGCCTCCATGGCCAAGCTCACAGCGCCGACGGTTACAACGGCGTCAGAGGCGAGGCAGTGTTGGTAGGCCTGAACGTCTGCATACGGCTGGGCCAGCCGAGCGGAGGAGTAAAGAGGCGAGGTCAGGTATAAATGTAGATTATGAGGAGAAGGGGACCCAAGACGAAGCCCTGGAGAAGACCATAGGGAGCCGGGGCCCACCCGGACCTAGAGGAATCAATGAATCATGGACCACACAAAAGGAGCGCTCACTAAGAAAGGATCCTAGCCAGAGGAGCAGGGTACCAGAGAGGCCGAAGGATATAATATGTAACCTTTCTAGCAAGATCTCATGGTCCATAGTGTCAAACCCTGCACTGACATCAAAGAGAGCTAAGAGAGTCAGTTGAGAGTGATCGATGGCCTCGTAGACATCGAAAAGGAGACGAAGAAGTAATGTCTTGGTGGAATTACCTTTCCAAATCTCTGTTTATACCTCATTAAAGGTAACTAAGTAAATAACTAAGTTACAGGAAGCATGTTTCTGGAAATTTACGTGAATATTTAAATTAAACCATTACCTGCATACATGAATTACAACTCAAGTGAGCCCGTTTGCAAACATGACCTAATAAAGTAACGTTCAAATGATTTGG
>JACEVL010001157.1:0-111896 GCA_020284085.1 Aporrectodea caliginosa
TAAGGCTTAAGGCTTAAACTAAGTGTAGAACAACCGTCAGCTAGCCGGGCGGAAGCATGCATGGGGTAGGCTAAGGTGCGTGGGCTGTGGTGGCCATGGCTGATGGGATTACTCAGGAAGAAGGGCTGACCAGCCAAGAAGGCAAGAAGCCAAGCCGTAAATGGTTACCTGGAAGACAGTGTAGCACGTAGAATGAGTTACAGACTGGGGCAACCTAGTGGATATCCAATAAGGTAGGGATAATTATTTTGGTGTAGGCCTATATCATAGGCTGACAGAAAGATATATATATATATTTATATATAATAGGCAAGAGGCTGAAAGAAAGTGAACCGGTTGACTGCGGTGGTGGTTGTGGAGAGTCAAATGAATTCCAATAGGCTTGTGGAAAGAACGTTTGGAGATTCGAAGCTAAGCGGCATTTTGTGCAGTTGACATTACTTAACAGATAGGCTAGGCTATGTTGTTATAATTTTTTTTATCGGCCTTGTGGTTTACATATTACATACAATTTTTTTGGTAAAATTGCAGGATTTTATCACTTTTATCTGAGGGGAAATTGTTATTAATGGATCATCACCATAACGATGCGGCTATTATATCATTTTACTGTTCGAGAAAATTTATGAAAATCTAGCTATTTGCTGTTCTATACGGTCTTTAGAAACACGTTAATTAAATGTTTCTTCTGTGGAAAGCATCAGGATTATACATGAAACAGTTTGCCACGTCTGACGCCTGAACAGTTGACTTGATATTTAGTCTAATTGGTCTGTGGTCTGTCGTCTTGGTTCCGTCGCCAATAGACCCTACATAAGCCTATCGGGCTAGCATATTTAGGTCATAGATAAATTGCCATTCTTCAGGATAGGCCTAATTTATTCCAGAATTCACCCCTTCATGAAAGTAGGAATGGCACCAGCAGCCTACATCATATAGTAGGCAGTCTAATCGTAGTCAAACAAACTGGTTGCTATGAACTCGTTCGCAACAGTGGAATAAAATGGCGTCCATGTCAGCCGACCAATCAGAAAGCAGGAATCCATTTGCAATAGAAACAATGGGGTTTGCCAAACTCATTATTTATCGATGGCTATGGCGCCGGTGTTAACCATCACACGCATAATTTATACAACCGAATTACCTATACGTGTTCAAGCCCATTGTTACGTTTATACGGAATGAGCCACGCTGTTACACAATGCGCTGCAGCTCCATAGGGTATATCCGCGTATCTCTTCAATAGCGTATACATTGAACTGACCGAGAGCAACTGTTGTTTACAAAGCCTTTTCAATTAGACAGTCAAATGAGCGCACTGATCGACAGTTGCCTTTTCATTTTTCCAGTTATACAAATGCTGTTTAAATTATGCAGACCGATGGTATTGAAAGAAAGGCAACATTTGCATTCAATCTCACAAAAGAGCCGCGTCGCCACTGTGCCTGCTCGAAACTTCATATTGGCTTGTTTCACGAGTCTGTTTTACAGAAGCCTTGCCACTCTAAAACATATCACATTTTGTCTTGTGAAAATGGTAAGCTTTCCAATTTGCGTGATATTATCTCTTGCTGTTGGAATGTCCAACGTTTCTTACGCCATAGAACTAGAAGTGCGTCAGTTCCAAGTGGCACAGGTTCCACCGGGCTCAGAGCTGTGCGCTCTCGATGCACCTTCCTATTCGCTGTCCTTGAACTCCGCTCTGGACTGTGCTCTCGAGTGTCAACGATCCTCCGACTGCGAAAACTTCAACTACAACAAGATGAACAAAACTTGCGACATCTTCTTCAAACGACCAAAATGCTATGGTCCTTCTCCACCATGCATCCATCATCAGGTAATAATATAATGCTAAACACTTACTATTTCTAGAATGTTAACGGTTATCATTATAACATTATAACATCAAATGATAAGCTATAGGCCTAACTAACTATACCCATTACCCACATTCACACTAACTAATGAATATATGAACGAATGAATGAAGAATCGAAGGAATGAATAATCGACTGATTTGGTTTTTAAAATATTTAGACCTACTTCAGTCTAATATTTTTCCTTTTACAGGCTCAGTCAGATCAGCCTTACACGGGTAAGCGCAAATTTTATAGACCTATCTCCAGTTTCTGCAACTGATGCTGTCTAGGCAATTAGAGTAGATTATGGCCAATCACATTAGATAACATTCGTCAGTATCGCTATCGTAATCGTAATCGTAAACTCGATATTTCTAGAGCGCCCACAAAAGTGAAGTCGCGGAAACCAGCTTATTTACAGGCGCTTAATCAAAACAGAATCGATAGGCAGAGGGTCAAAATCCAGAGAGTCAGGCAGGCAGACAGTCAGACGGCTAAGGTGGATGATGTTCAGAGCTGAAATGGCGAGGGAGGTGAGGGGAGGAGAAGGAATCGGGAAAGGATTTGTGAAAAAGCAGTTTTCAGTTTTGAGTGGAAGACCTGAGGAGAGATAGTAAGAGGTGAGGTTTTGGTGAGTTCGTGAAATGGATCGGATATTTGTCGTAGCACAGGCGGGAGTTTGTTCCAAAGAGGCGGTATAGTTATGGCTATGGAGCGATTTGCAAATTTAAGTGATGAGGTGATGGAAGGGCGCAGCAGTGTGAGGGTGGAAGATGAACGGGTTGAAGGAAGAGGTTGGACCGAGAACAACTGACGGAGATAGAAGGGCCGGGAGGATTGCAGTGTGTTGTAGGTGAGTGATATGACTTTATATTCTACATGTATTCGTTCGGGAATTTTGAGCCAGTGGAGTGATTTCAGGACAGGGGTGATGTATTGGTGTTTGGGGATTTTGGTGACAGCATGGGCGAGAGCATTCTGAATAGCTTGGAGGCGGTTTATTTGGGTGATGTCTAAGTTCAGGAAAAGAGCATTGCAGTAATCTAATTTGGCGTGAACTATGTATGTGGCGACTGTAGATGCGGTTTTGAAGTCGAGTATAGGGCGGATTCTACGAAGGTCACGGATGTGCATGAAGCAAGAGCGAGAAAGATGGGTGATGTGATCGGAAAAGCTAAGATTCTGGTCAAAAGTCACACCTAGGTTGCGGACAGGAGAATTTGCAATGAATGTGTGAGTGGATACAGAGTCAAGGTTGAGGGAAATTGAGGGTTCTGGGATTTTTTTGAGTTGCTCACGGAGGCCTATAAGAATGAATTCAGTTTTAGAGGGGTTGAGGCACAACAAGTTTGAGGTCATCCAGGAGGAGATTTGTTTACCACACGGAGAAGATGATCTATGGAGTCGGAGAAGCTGAGATGAATAATTGGGTGTCGTCAGCGTATAGGTGATGGTCAACCGAGGATGCTTTGATGAGTGAGCTGAGTGGGAGTAGTGTAGAGGATGAACAATAGGGGCCCGAGAACAGAGCCTTGCGGAACACCACAGGTGAGAGGGCATGATTGCGATGAGGTTTCTGGTGTTTTAACGGAGAAAGAGCGGGAAGAGAGATAGGTCTGAATCCAGAGGAGAGCAGTGTCGGTAAAACCGAACCAGGTAGACAGTCTTTGGAGTAATATGTTGTGGTCAATGGTGTCGAAGGCTACAGAAATATCAAGGAGGCACAGACAGGAGACTTGTTGATGAGAGACGGCAGAAACAAGTTTATTGTAGAGGGAAGTGAGAAGGGTTTCGTTTGAGTGCCGCTTGGTAAAACCAGACTGTTGTGGGTTAAGGAATGAGTTTGAAGTCAGGTAGTCATTTATCCGAGACAGGACAATGCGTTCGGTTAGTTTGACAGGTTAGAATGACAGGTTGGAGACAGGTCGGTAGGTTGAAAGGATTTCTTTATCAAGTGATGCATCGCATCGCTAGATTACATCACCACAGATAAAATAGGGTCACATCAGACTTAATAACATCAGGTGTTCAAAATAAAATGTTTTCAGACCCCTAACGTAATGTTATGTGTAGGAATTCCAGCTGAGAGCTGTTCTTTGCCGTTCACTTATGGTGGTCATCTATACAACGGTTGTACTGTGAACCTAACTGGCGATGGATGCAATGCCTGTCTGGATGCGAATCGAACTCACGTATACTGCGTGAGAAAGTTATCAGGTGAATTACTTTATTAAAAAATCGTGAAGGGAAACTTATGTGGGATGAAACAGCGCGCGATTTGGGGTTTAGCTCTCCAGAATAAAGAAACTTGCTGACAAACTAACCACTATTTTTTCTTTTTAGAGAGAACGACACGATTTTTAATTAAAGCCACACAGTTTTATTCACTATATTAGCCTATTCAATGAAGTCTGTTCATAGCATTTAGTACTGAATGTTCAGTTACATAAGTTACATTCATTTTTAAATCCCTTCGTATGTTTTCATTTTACTACATTATTTGTCAGATAACTTTCAGGTGGAATTTATCGCAGTAAACGTAACAATTCCGACCCTCAACACAGTTTCTCTGCTGATGTCCATCAACAACTGGATCGTCATCCAGCAGAGGGTAGACGGTAGTTTATCCTTCGATCAATCATGGACAGTTTATAAGGAAGGATTCGGCAACATCAGGAAAAACTTCTGGCTGGGTCTTGAGAAGATGTACCAGCTGACAATCAACGCCCCCTACCGTCTACGCATCGAGATACAATCCGTGGATCAAGACAAGTGGTTTTCAGTTGAATACGATTCATTCTTCATAACATCCGAATCATATGGTTACGCCCTGAGCGTGTACCGTTACGTGGGAGATGCAGGAGACGCCCTCAACAACATGAACGATTATGGAATCAGATTTCAGAACGGAATGAAGTTTTCCACATACGGCAATGACAATGACATGGCTTTTAGTGATGATTGTGCTGCTCACTATAGCAGCGGTTTTTGGTTCAACCAGTGTTTTTGCACGTGTCTTAATTGCATATATGAGTCTAGCGATTTCAGTTGGCGCACCCTATATGACCAGGGACTGGCCACTTCGGTTCAACTGAAGGCGAGTCGAATGATGATAAGAGCCATTTAGGGTTTATCAGGAGTTGCTACAACGTTGTAATGGTTTACACGAAGATCTATATAGTCTGTTGTAGTCCTAAACGTCGCACTATCTTAGATTTAGCTAAACAGTCTAAACTGTACAGTAATACATGATACTATACTATACTAATCTATACTATGATAAACTATGCTATACTATGCAAGATTTTATTATTATAGTACACTAAATTGCACTGTTCTATACTGTTATTATACTATACATATTGTATTGTATTTGAACACTTGTTATAGCGCTATGCTATAGGCTCTACTATAGCCTACTATTCTGTGCTATATATATATACTACACAGTGCTATGATATATTTTACTATACTATGCTCCATTGTACCATACTATTTTATAGTTTACTAAGCTATACTAAACTGTAGTAACCTATGCTGTGCTGTGCTAAGCTGGATTTTAATATTTTGCAATTAACTATACTATACTGTACAATATAATTATTAATATGCTGTTATTTTATATTACCCTTTGCTGTGCATTGCTATGTTATGCCATACTATCCTATATTATGCTAAACTATTTATTATAGCCTATTGCTATGCTGTACTATATACTGTGGTCTATGTTATCATTAATCATTTTCGGTGTCACGAAAATTTGTCTACCGACTTTTCGTTTACGACACTTCGTCTACACACATTTCGTCTACAAAGTTATTTGATATTGTTACTTTAAAATGGAAGCTGGATTGATGAAAATAATCTTTTCGGTAATTAGAAGCTGGATTCCTGAGAATATATAGCACGTTTTAGCGAAACTATAAGAAAGCGGCCTCTGTTGATTAGCCGTAATGGATACAGATACACTAGTAGACGAAATGTCGGTAGACGAAGTCTCTGTATACGAAGTGTCGTAGACGAAAAGTCTGTAGACGAGTTGTCGCGGAACCATTAGTTTCATGGATCTTTGTTGTTTTGTTGTTGAATAACAACTGGTCCAGACAGCACGCAAAGCGATTTTCAAGGTTTCTTTTCGTTGGTAACGTTGAATAATGGTTTACGTTAGAAACTGAACGGCTCAATAACGTTGCAGAAAC
Organism: Aporrectodea caliginosa; assembly: GCA_020284085.1. Taxonomy (NCBI): domain Eukaryota; kingdom Metazoa; phylum Annelida; class Clitellata; order Crassiclitellata; family Lumbricidae; genus Aporrectodea; species Aporrectodea caliginosa. The sequence continues at coordinate 6,059 of JACEVL010001157.1, forward strand.
GTTAGTAATCAATCGGTTAGGATGCAAAGTTAATGTTTCTTAACTTTTGTAAAACTTTTCTTAACTTTTGTAAAACGTTTAGCCGTACATACGATTTTAGTTAACGCTATAGAAGAGATGTTTGCAAACAGATTTCATGCGTTTTTTCAGGTGAAAACAGTAGACCTAGCACTTAGATAGGCCTACCACTCTCTTTAACGCAAAGGTGTTTTATTTAAGTACCCATGTGGGCCTACAAAAGTTTTGGTAACGTTCCGGAAAACGTTCCAACAAAATATTACCTTACCTGCTGTTTGCCCGTCCTAAGACGATAAAATTGTTATTGCTCACTCTGCTCTCTCATGCTCATTCTGCTCTCTTCCGCTCACTGTGTTCTCCTTTACTCATTGTGATCTCTTGTCTTCACATTGCTCTCTTTGGCTCACTGTGATGTCTTCTGCTCACTGTGCTCTTTTCTGTTCAAAGGGCTCTCTTCTGCTAACTGTGCTCTCTTCTGCTCACTGTGCCTTCTTGTGCTCACTGTGCTCTCTTTAGCTCAATCTGCTCTTTTCTGTTCACTAGGCTCTTTTCTGCTTGCTGTGCTCTCTTCTGCTCACTGTGCTTTCTTGTGCTCACTGTGCTCTCTTTTGCTCACTCTGCTCTTTTCTGCTCACTGTTGGCTCTTCTGCTCACTGTGCTGTCTTCTGCTAACTGTGCTCCTTCTGCTAAATGTTCTCTTCTGCTAACTGTTCTGTCTTCTGCTCACTGTGCTCTTTTCTGCCCACTTCTGCTCACTGTGCTCTCTTGTGCTTAATGTGCTCTCTTTTGCTGATTTGCTATCCTCTGCTCAAGGTGCTCTATTCTGCGCACTGTGCTATCTTTGAAATAGAGCGCCCCAGGCGATGGATTCACCATACTGAGGAACAAAAGACATCTGCGACATCTGGCGGTGACTACTGGCTGGTTGCGCCAGTCTCGAGCGACCGCACGCGGTATTCGAGCGTGCGTGCCCCTACCGACGTGTCTGGTTGTCGGCCGCTGAGCGGTGCGAGGCGGCGTACGGTCACCGTCTGCCGACGTGTGTGGCTGGCCCGCTGTGCGCAACTCGAGCGAAACAGCGTAACAACACGAACGGACGACCTATACAGATTTCTCTGCGTTTATGTTATTACTGCTGCATAGACACATTGTTCGCATGTAGATCAACGGCGTTTTGTACGATATCAACATAGTATTAGGCGTAGGCCTATATAGAAACCTCATTAGAAACCCTTTTGGCGACCGCGCTTCCTCAGTGGTCTGCCCCAGATGCTGGTCTTCCTCCTGGCTCCTGCTCTACGAGTGGCTGACTCAAATGACTCTTTCAATTCTGGACTCAATAGTTATGTTTTCTAAGACCTACCCTGCTGTCAGTTGACTGTGAGGCACCATTGTAAAGGCATTGCTGTGTTACGGCGCCATATAAATTGTCATTTTTATTGTTATTAGCATTTGGATCATTACATGTAGTAACAGGTTGCGGTCATTGCGGAGGCGAAACTGTCAAAAACTCATACTGACGCATATAACACAAGAGTACAGGCTACACGATGGGCATATCTAGGGGTTACGGTTTCGACCCCCAAATAAATTGCAGAGAAATTTTTATATGTTTTTTTATATGCGAAATACAAAAAAAACTTAACTTTCCGACCATGTTCAATGGAGAACCCCGAAATTATTCTTTTAGTTAACAGGTCGGCCGGTGACGCATGGGCTTAGGCAAATATTTGACTGAATGAAGATTGTTCTTCGCACGTGTTAATAGCGCGGGAAAGTTTAAAAATAACAGACGACAGTCGATTTCTTATATTGAGAGTGAACTGTTAAGATATATAGTTGATTTATTGACGATGTAGCCTACATTGAAGTTTGAAGTTAACATTTGGTTTTCATATGTTTGAAACAGCAAAAAGGAATATTAAAAAACGCTGAATTGTGCCAATTTGATTTTCAGCCACAGACTGCCCACAGTCTACCAAAAGTTAGAGGTCTATACGTACCAATAGGGAGAAAGTGCTTTGAGATAGGTCACTGAGACGAAGAGGTTGGTGACAGCAGCCATGCAAGGCACCCATCACGTCCTACTGCTAATTTTACCAACGCCATCTGGCGAGAGAGACAGTGACAGAGAACCATAAGTGCTCAGGTACATAAGGAGATATATACAGTCATAGGTTAGTCAATGGACAAGCAGCACAAGGAATTGGATAAGGCTAAACCTAAGTTTAGAACAACCTTCAGCCAGCCGGGCGGAAGCATGGAGTAGTCTTAACGGCGGAGGCGTTGGTGACCATGGCTGATGGGATTACTCAGGGAGAATGGCTGACCAGCCAAGAAGGCGAGAAGCCAAGACGCAAATGGTTACCTGGAAAACAGTGTAGCACGTAGAATGAGTTACAGACTGGCGCAGCCTATAATATATAGTGGGTATCCAATGAGGTAGGGAAGTTATTTAGGTATATCTAAGTAGTGGATAAAAATAATATAATAGGCCTACACAAAGAAATGTTGAATAATACATACATACATACATATACATACATACATACATACATACATACATACATACATACATACATACATACATACATACATACATACATACATACATACATACATACATACATACATACATAGGGCATACATACATGCATACATGCATACATTGCATGCATGCATACATGCATACAGCATACATGCATGCAACATGCATGCATACATATATACATATATACATACAATACCAGCGCTTATGCGTCTGTTGGCCCTTTGCTCTGGAACGATCTTCCCTCTACGACTCGCTCTGTGATCTGTCTCTACCCGAACTCCTAAGACTTCTCGCGGGGCTTTTCACCCTGCATGGGAGCGCCTCTGATCAGGTCGTAGCCTACTGTGAGAGGCCTTTAGAAATCCGTAAATACAATACAATACAATGTAGACCTATATGTAAATATATATATATATATATAGTGTATATACACTAGGCAACAGGCTGAAGGGAAGTGTACCGGTTGGCTGCAGTGGTGGTAGTGGACAGCCAAATGGATTCCAGGAGGCTTGTGGAAGGGACTTCTGATATTCGAAGCAAAGCGGTATTCTGTTCGTGACCGCTGTAGTTGTGTACGCACAGGAGGCCCATAGCAGGCGACATTGACGAAGAGGACAGAAATTCGAGATTCATGTGCAGTTGATTCACAGTCTCACTTGATACAATATAATAAACTAAGTCGAGTACCCGTAACTATATATTCTCGTATTAGGTCCCCAGCCATCTGAGATAATATCTTACATGTACATGTATGTATGAGCACTTGTTATAGCGCCCCTCCAAGATTTCGACTCAGAGGCGCTTCCGACTACAGCGCGTACACTGAATCGGAGTTTCTCGCCGAAGCGCATGAGCCATTGCGAGTGAAGGACTTGCTCAGGGTCCCTACGCGGCGGCTTGAGGTGGATTCGAACCCGCAACCCTCGGGCTGCAAGGCACCGAAAAATACCCCTACACCACCGCGCCCCAGCGCGAACATGTACAGTACAAGTGTCAGCCCAGCAGCTGTGGAGTAACAACCTAGTCGGGGGCCCTTGGACACTCTAAGCTTGGGACCTTACCCATTAACGAGACAAAGGAGTGGAAATAATGAGATAGATATTTAAAACTGCAGTTTAATAGGTAAAAAAAACCGAAGTATTACATGTTATCGCTAAAAATCCATAGTTCAAATCACGTTAATAGTTCAAGGTAAAACAAGAATACAACCCAAATGTATTGGTCAGACGAGAAATCACGAAAAAACGGGGGAAAGTAGCGCCTAGGCCTACGTGAATTAATAGTTAAAAGCTTGGGGCCCTTGGGTCCTCGGGGCGAGTCGGTGTCCCCTGAACTTTATCCACCCTCGTCATATGGCGACGCTGAGCACCACACGGCAGAATCACACTTCTTCGTCGACAAAACAAACTAGGAACAGCCAGCCAGAGTTAGTGTTGTTTTCATTAACGAAAACTAAAACGAAAACCTTCGTTAACGAAAACTCAGGGTTATAGTTAACTGAAACTAAAACTAAAACTTAGTGAAATAACTAAAACTAATAATAACTAAAACTCGGGGAACAGGTCAAAAACGGTAACTGAAACTAAAGCAATAAAAACTAATAATAACGAAAACATCTAACGAAAACCTTAACGAAAACACACAACGAAAACCTAGCGTCCTTGAATAGGCCTATTGAATGCCTTTGTACATAGGGACGAAAATCGGGGAATCACATAAAGCTCAACAAGAAATTTTTACCACGTTAATCATTAAAAGGACATTATATCATATACATGGCATGTTGTCATACGGTAAGAATAATGGTTGCTATTGCCTATTTGCAGTAATGTGATATACATTGTTAATGGCTAAATATCAGTGAACGAATAACTGAAACTAAAACTCAAATTAAAACTGAAGAAACTAAAACTGTAACGAGGAAGTGTCAGTTTCTATTAACTAAAACTAAAACTTGGTGAAATAACTAAAACTATAGTAATAACTAAAACAACGAGCATGTCAAACTAATAATAACTTAAACTAAAACTCGAGGCAAAACTAAAACAACACTAGCCAGACTCAGACTATAGAGTATAGACGCGCCTGGTTTTAATATACACAAACGTTGAAACGTTTCATAGAGACGCAACCTTGAGAGACACGTACGTAGCCTACCCTAAATACGTACGTAGCCTACCCTAAATAGCCTAAGGGTTAAGTTCCCTAACCCTACGCCGAGAGCTCGAGACCGTACCGGTCGAAAAGCTAACTCAGTCTCTCCTTAATAAATGGTTAGTTGCTGTTTAACAATACCCTATCATAGCAACATCAAAGTACAAGACAGTATGATAGAACAAGTGGAAACCTTCGTGTACTCATAACACTCATAACAGAAGACGTGGATTGCAGCAGGGAGATAAGAATAAGAACTGCAAGAGGACTTGGAATAGGAGTAGATCTGATGAAACTGTGGAAAAGCCATAACATACAAATTAACACAAAGATTAAATTAATGAGGACACTTATATGGCCAGTGATGATGTATGGCTGCGAGAGCTGGACAATCAAAAAAGGGATGAGGAGAGAATAAAAGCATTTGAAATGAAATGCATAAGAAAAATACTGGGTATATCATGGATAGAGAAGAAAACAAATGAATGGGTGTTAGAGACGGCGGGAGTGGAAAGGAATTTACTGGAATCAATCAAAAGAAGAAAGATGTCTTACTTTGGGCACATAATGAGGAAACAAGGTGAATGTCTAGAGAAAGAAATTATGCAAGGAACGGTACCGGGAGCAAGAGCAAGAGTGAAACCAAGGAAGAGGTGGATGGACAATGTGGGAGAATGGTTGGAATTATCAACGGAAAGGTTGCTTGCGAGAAACCGAGGACAGGAGAGGATGGAGAAGAATCGTCTACAATGCGACCAACCCTCGTATCGAGGACGGTTGAAAAGAAGAAAGAAGAAGAAGATCATAGCAAAGATCATTAGGGTCGCCCTCCTCCTTCCTCCAGGCTTGGGACTGGCACTGCCAGAGTAGGCTACGAGCAGTATCGGAGTTTCTCTAATAATTATTGTTGACCCATGCAGTTAGCTACATTGGTAAGAGCGTATACGCTGCGCGTCTCATGCGCCTCTGTGAAAGAGAGCAGAGCATGCAGATCGCGGTTCGCTTCCCGAAGGTGGCTTATTTAAGAGATTTAAATCTCGGGCTAAAATGACCTCAAATGACGTGGCGCCTATTCAGAACGGGCAAGTGCTTCTAAATCGTGGCTTCATCGACTGCGTATACCGGTACGATACGGCACTCTAATCTCCACTATTTATTTATTTAAATGGCCTATAGCCTAACCACGTTTATATATACAGCCTGCAGTACCCGCCAGGACAACCCAGCGTACCATCTGCCGCTGGGGAGGGGATAGTATAAAGGAAAACACTCTTGCTTGAAGTGCTCACAGACTCGGTTCGACTACCGTATGGCACTTCATTCCCTAGGTGGCAGCATAAACTACAACGAGCTCGATCGCGCCTTGCATGGCTGCAACTTGGCTGCTTTTTGCCTTCTGTAATTTGCGTTCTTGTGAATGCGGAAAAATGAATGGGTGCTGGAGGAGGCAAGAGTGGAGAGGAGTCTCCTGAAGACGGTAAAAGAAAGAAAACTTAGTTACTTCGGACACATCATGAGAAGAGAGGGAATATGCTTGGAGAAAGACATCATGCAGGGCACAATGCCGGGAAATCGGAAAAGAGGAAGACCGAGAACAAACTGGTTGAGCAGGAATGGACTGGATTGACAATGGAGGAATTGATAAGACTGACGGAAGACAGGAGACGCTGGAGAAATATTATTCATGATGCGGCCGACCCTCGAAACGAGGATGGCTGAGAACAGAACAGAACAGAACAGAATTGTTTAATCGTCATAATATGTAGCCTACATGTACAGCGCAGTGCGTTTGTCAGGCGCTTCATTAAAGAATAAAATATATTATTATTTTTATGCATAATTGACCTACCGTATTAGAGGTCGTGAGTGGCCGAGTGGCCCGGGTTCAAAACCCGGTCGGTCGGTTTATCAGAGATAAATTTCTCGGATCTTTACTGCGGGTGGCTCGGTCGCAATATAAACGTGGAGTACAATACAATACAACACAACACATTACAACTGGGGCGCGGTGGTGTAGGGGTATGTTCGGTGCCTTGCAGCTGGAGGGTTGCGGGTTCGAATCCACCGGCCTCAAAGCCGCCGCGTAGGGACCTGGGCAAGTCCTTCACTCGCAATTGCTCATGCGCTTCGGACACATCATCCGATTCATGCAGCGTCCGCGCAGTAGGCCTAGTCGGGAGCGCCTCTGAATGGGAAATCTGGTAGGGGCGCTATAACAAGTGTTCAAATACAATACAATACAATACAATACCGTACGTACGCGATAGCCACGTACAGTCACCACGCGCCAGAGGAGCCGATAGATACAGACCATAAAGGCTTCAGCTATATAATGTTGGGCCTATATATGTAGGACTAATTCAAGCATAGGCCTAATTATAGCCTACGCATGCTTCAAATTTATGACATATCGCGCTTGTTTGTTCATAATAGGGCCTACGCTCCAGACTACAGAGTCCAGACCATGATCACTCCGAATGGCTTAATAACTGTTGATTAAGAACCGCTTACAGTTAAGTAACTACCTATGCCTAAGTATACATATTAATTTTATATTATTCCCAATTTCCCATAAACACCGCTTCGACACATGCTCAATCTTATATTCATACATTCTCATGCTTTACGTTGCGAAACTCTCTCGCACCTGTGATTGGTCCGTTTCTGTCACGTGATATCGTCATAGCGACCTAATGTAAACAAAGTTAAATTGTTATTGGATTAGTGAAGAACTTTCACCGCACGTGAAACAGAATGGGTTGCCAGGAGTGCTTTCAATTTTAAAGTTCAGGAAAGTAGAATCTTGTGCTGGACAAGTTTTTCAAACTCAGGAAATGAATCAGAAGTCGAAGACCGGATTAAATTATGAGAGTATTTTTACTGGACGACCGCTGTCAGAACAGGTGAGTTAGTAACATCATTGACCATGAATGTTAATTACAAAGTTAAAGTTAAATAGCGTACGTTGCCCATATGCTCTCATTACCTCATTGCGTATGTACCTGTAAGCAGTTATAAGCAGTGTACTTCTCACAGGTGATATGAAATTTTCACTTTGCAGCTTTCACCTGTTTGTAATTATATTATTTATCCAAATAGTATACATGTGAAAGGCGACAGTCTTGTGCGTTGTACTAACAGTTACAGAATGACCGGTTTTCACTTGTGTTGGTTTACATACAAAAGCGTTACAAGTGCACGCGCAGCATATCTGATGTTTACTGTTTATTGCGTATTGACGCATTTATTGAATCACCAATAAAACAGAGGATTACAAAGATTGGAATGTGTACAGTTGAATCTTACATAATTATTGTGATGTTGAGGTGTCAAAAGGACAAACTGAAGGGGTTATAGATTAATTATTCCCGCTTGATTCAGGGTTGTCCCTTTCCCACTGAAATATATTGCGGGCGGCTTGCTTGTTTTACATCTGATAGGATTAGGGTTCGGAACTTAACTAAGCAGCAAATCAGATATGAGCAAGACAGTTACACTATGCGAAAATTATAAGCACAGTCTTCACAAGCAGTTATCATGCAAACTAAACAGGTAAGTTTCAGCTGAAATTTAAACTGATTTAGAGTTGTTGCATTTGTTAGAAAAGCAGGAATGGAGTTGCATAGTAGTAGACCTGAGGATTTAAATGAAAAAGCTTCAGGTTATTGCAAGTCTTGTCAGTTCGATGTATTTGTAAAGACCTTGTGTCGCACCTTAGTATAGATTCACCTGATTTAAGATAACTATCAGATGCATTTGATGGGTTTATTAATGAGACGAAACATAAATAATTTTTTATTTTGTTAGATTGATCAACTCTACTAAGTTCAGTGTTTCAAAGCAGGTTTGCAACTGGCAGATCGGTGTAAACTATGGAACCTATAAACAGCATGCTTCTGAAGAATTATTGATCTATTTAACCTGGAGTGATAATTTGAACTCCAGCAAATGTTAGTGTATGATATATACAGAAAAATAGATCATGGTACAAGTACTTGTAGGATATGAATGGGTATTTGGTGTCTAATGCGAGAAGATAGTATAATTATAACAGTCATATATAGCACCATCATTGCTTGTTTCTTGGTTAACAAGCTTGGTAGGTAGATTATGAGTGATCCCTTAACATGTTTTTTCTGGATGATGATGATGATAATAAAAAATTATGATGATGACGATGACGATGATGGGCGTCTTATTGCATTTAGGGCATCGATATCCATGTCTACATTGTTCCGTTGCATTTATGGAGAGATCATTTGCGAAGCGCTGAGAGTCAGACTGTTATCACGGAAGCCATCTCCGCAGGCTTCATCAGGTGAGCATTTCTCTTCTGAAACTGAAAGTCATCTTCCAGACACATTGCAGCTACAGTTGGTGTTAATTTCAGTGTGCATTAGCAACTGATGCACCAACTGCTATTGTTTCATTTCATACAAGAGAAGTTCTGTACTGAAAACTAGCCAGTGGTTTGGATTTTTTCAATGATATAGTTCTTCTGTTCAGGCTACATAATCACAATGTTGGTATGAAAATATATTTATCTGCATGCAATATACATATGCATGTAATATGGTATGCTTGTATACATACATTTACTCAGTTGTGATGCATTAGATGAAATAATACTTTTAATACTGATTGTTATTTTACCATTGCTTGTAACAATTTTGAACAAATTTGGTCTGATTTATATAATAAACTTTTCCAGTGGAATCAAAAAATATTGTATGATTATAATCTAGTCTGGGGATTATGTCCTAGTTTGGGGATTATGTCCGGGCGGATTTTGTTTGGACGATTATGTTACGGGATTATTTCCAGGGGAGTATGTCCGTCTGCCATTAAAACCACTGAAAATTAACGTCAATAGCTTAATTTTCCTAGCTTCCTCTTAAAAGCTGTGATGGTGTCCACTGAGACAGTACTATCATCCAAACTCTTGCATTGAAGAATTTCTGCCCTGATGTTCCTTTTGATTTCTTAAATAATTTATACCTGTGACCACGATTTGACTTGTATGGTGCTAATTTAAAGAACCACTCCCACTGTAGTGCTTCCTTTCCAGTGATAATCATTTATACCCTTTGATGAGATTTCCTCTGCTCCTCCTTTTCTCCAATGTTGTTAGTCCACACCTTGGGGTAAGTCATATTGGATTAAATTGTGACTGCTTTGAAATACCAGATGAGAGCACCATTAATTCATATGCTCAATTTGTTGTTGACACAATCACTATTATCAGGCAGACCATACTGTCAACGAATTACCTAGAGAGTGTGACAGTCAAGAGCCACTCTGACCAAGCGCTGATAAAAATTAATGGTGCATCTAATGTAAGATTGTTGATCACTGCTCACTGCTCAGCCATTCCAAGCATTAGTACACCTTCCCCCATCTTGAATTTCAAGTGCTGTTCAGAGACTCTCGATCACTAGTAGTCTTTGTACTATTTTCGCACCTAAACCTAGTTTACAAATTTTGATCTCATGCTATCGGTCGGTTAGACCACGTCGCTTATCTCTAAGCAAATTCACATGCATATAAGAGCACACTACTTGAAAATTATATTATGAAATTCACGACAAAGTATTAAGTGTAGAAAGTACACTTAATAATTTGTCATGAATTACATAATATAATTTTCATTTCTTTGGTGTGACTCTATTATGGTGTAAAGGTTTCTATCTAAAAACATTGTTATGATGTTTTGCAATAATTGAGAACATATTGCAGATAACTTAGTAAGGTTAATGTGTTTTTCTCAATCTTTTGTAGAGTTATGCCAAATGCCATTGTCAACAGCCTAAGAATTGACATTGAGAATCAGCTGGGCTTCGAAACTGTGCCAAGAAATTTTGTGTTCCTCAAATGTGTCGGAAGGTGTTTTACAGTGGTAATCAAGCGCTTGAGCTGTACGCTAGTCGGATTATTGCCGTTTATTATGTGGCATCAACCTAATCTAGTGTCTTTAGATAAGGTTGATGCCAAAGTTTAATCTAAACACTACTGTAGCACATGATTAGCATAAAAGATCAGCTAACGAACTACATAAATTTATTAATTAAAATGTTATTATTATTGTCCTTGTCAGTGTTGTTTTATTGTGGTATTTTCTTCTCATGGAAAAATATGGCCTTTGAATGAAATATTTGAAACCAAAGTGCTAAAATTAAGAGTATCTAAAACAGCTAGTAGTACTTCATACTCTTATACTGTGTTAGGAGTGTCCTATCATCCCATCATTTCATCATCTCACACAGACATTTAGTTCAGAGTCACCCCTTTAGTTGTTAGAAGGGATGGGTCAGAGGGTATATATAGAGTAGCCTGGGCTTGAAACTAAGGATCCTTTGCTGTGCTGGTGTCACATTTGTATACCCTTAGTGGTCACGATTTTGAATGTGTACCCTTAATGGTCACATTTTTGATGTTTACTCTGGTTTCAAATTTTAGTCTCTCTTATGTGGATGACAATTGTGTTAATCACTAGTGTAAGCAGACGTCTTTCCAAGAGTCTGACTTTTAATGTTGTTCTGCCATTCTAGAGTTTGAGTATTGTTCTAATTTGTACATAATATTTGTAACTATACTTTTATCAAGAGTTTGAAAGTCTTCATATTTTATTACTTGCTCTTCTCCCTAGACGAACGAATTAACAACTGATAATAATTAATTAATTATGTGTAACCACTTGACTGTTCTTTGTTAGATAAAAGCGAAGCAAGAATATTCAATAAAGGCAAAGAATTTCATTCCACCCCAGGTGATTTACAGTCTTTAACATGTTAGCTATGGAAGATCACAGGGATTTCAAGACTACAGAAAATAAGAAACGATGACATAAGACAACATTAGGTATCCAAACAACTTTGCTGTACCAAGTCGTTCAATGAAGACTCCGATGGTTTGGACATGTAGAGAAAATGCCAGTTGACTGAATCCCACACAATGCAGTACATGTAAGATTCGAGGGGAAAAGAAACAAAGGCAGACCAAGGCCTTCCTGGATAGTGGATGGATAATATAAATGAGGACATAACATCACTTGGACTGACACTAAAGGAAACAATGGACTTGACAAATGACCGAAGACGATGGAGATAATTTATTCATACCCATCGCCGCCAAATGGCTTGCATCGGGAACTGATAATGATGATCATGACATGTCTTAAAAATGTTCTACTATAACATCATGTCATTTAAACTGGCCATCATCTTATTGACTTAGATATATGGTATTGTATTGCACTTATTATAAGAGACATTTAATGAAAAAATGTATTAAATAGGTGCTGTGGTTAGTTTCTGTGTTTTTAGCCTTTATGACCATCATGTAAAATAACGCTGATCATCATTGTCTCCATCGTCATTGTCATCATAATCTTCATCGTCAAGGCAGTGGGCATTATAAGATAAGTATATTTGATTGTTTTTTTAGACTTTTGCTCCAGAGATATTTCTGATGGAACTGACGGCCGACATTCGCTCGATCCTCACCAGCAGCCAAAGCAACCAGAGCCACCTGAAAGAGGGCAAAGGTCACCAAAAACCCAACGGTCACATGATTACCCCTCAGCTTAGGCCAAATGAATCACAAGGCACTGTACCTCCTCATTTGAGTAAGTCACCCAGTAAAGAATGTAATTTTGGTTAGAGGCAGCCATTGGGTGATACCTTATGCATTGTGATAATGCCATTATAGGAGTTTCTGGAGTGGTTTGGCTTGGAACCGAATCCTAGAGTTCAGGAGTGGTTAGATAATGAGGGTGCAATCAATTTATGCCCCATAAGGTCCCATATCAGACATATTATCTCCTGCAGTTTTTCTGGATTTGTTACAGGGCTTAAATTTTTTAGTGCCCCACTCATTATGATAGCTTAATTAGCAGTGCATTGAAGACATTCCGAATGAGCTACAAAAATGTAAAATTGTTCAAATATATCCATCATTCTTTATCTAATGGGAATGGGAATAAAAAGTTTCAGTATGAGCATTATGATGATAATGATGGTGATGATGATGATGGAAGTGATGATGATGATGATGATGATGATGATGATGACGACGACGACGACAATAACGATGCTCTGATCAAATTAAGTTTGATCAATAAGCTAATTTGCCTAGCACTGAGAAATTCAAAAATTCTATAGTAATATTTTGTTTACATTATGCAGTTGATTGTCATTTTTTTGCCACTTTTAGTTTTTTTAGATTTCTTAATTAAATTTTTTTCAGGTTTATTTAGCCTTCTCATAAATTCAATTTGCTAAGGCATTTCTGCACATTTCAGATGGTTCCAGACTTAGTTTCGGAGAGGAGGAAGAGGATGATAATGAGGAGGAAGATGAGAAAGAGGAGGATGAGGAAAGACGTCCTGCCCAAGTGAGGCGCCAGCTAACTGTCACGAAATATTCAGCTGCGGAAACTGGAGACTATATACTGACTCCAAACTCCAAATATACACAAACAATGGCAGAGAACGATGCAGAGGAGGAAGAAGATGCAGAGAATAGGACTAGATTAAAGAGGAGAGAAGAAGAGGAGCGAAGGAAAGAGATGCTGCGGAGATTGGCACTGGAGCAGGAAAGAGAGGAACAATGGAAGAGGGAGGAAATGGCAAGGAAGGAAGCAGAGGCAAGGAGAGGAGAGGAATGGAGAAGGAGGCAGGAAGAAGAACTGAGGAAGAGGCTCGACGAAGAACAGAGAAGCAAGCTGGAGGAAGAAGAGAGAAAGTGGCTGGAAGAAGTAAAACAAAGGCAACTGGAAGAACGGAAGAAGCAGGAAGAAGAGCTAAGAAAGAGGTTTGAAGAAGAGCAGAGAAAAAGGAAAGAAGAAGAAACACGAAGGAAGCAGGAAGAAGAGCTTAGAAAAAGACAAGAAGAAGAACTCAAGGCGAAATTAGAAGGTCAACAAAAAAGAATGACTGATGAAGAATTAAAAAGAAAGCAGGCAGAAGAATTAAAAAGAAAACTGGAAGAAGAATTACGAAGAAAGCAGGAGGAAGAATTACGAAGAAAACAGGAGGAAGAATTACGAAGAAAACAGGAGGAAGAATTACGAAGAAAACAGGAGGAAGAATTACGAAGAAAACAGGATGAGGAAAGAAGAAGAAGGCAGGAAGAGGAACAGAAAATGAAGCAGGATGAGTTGAATAGGAAAAAGGAAGAGGACGAAAGAAAGAGAATGACAGCGGAACAGCAAAAAGCTGCAGAAAGTTAGTTGAAATAAATTTTAAGTTTTTCCTTTTTACATTCTATGTTAATCAGTCATGAAAACCGTTTCCTCTCCTCTCTGTCTTTTATATACCTTCGATCTGCCTCAGTGGTTGATTAGTTGCTGTTTAACGACACTGTGTCATAACAAAGATGATTAGCGTCGCCCTCCTTCTTTCTCAAGGCTTGGGACTGGCACTATCAGAGAACGAACAATGGTGGCGGCTCCATTATGTGTTCCATTGTCCGAACCATGATGTTCATATATTTTCATGTCATCCTATCAGCTAATTACAAGTCATTTGAGTGTGCATGGTTTGCATTGTCAGTATATTAGTTTCAATGGTTAAGTAAGTAAGTAAGTAGACTATTGTTGCTCACATTTTACAAACTAATTTAGTCAGTCATTCAGTCATTCCCACTCAGTAACTCACTTTGTGAGGTAGCGAGCCAGCAAGCAGAAACCCAACCACCAAGCCAGCCAGCAACCATCCATCCAGCCAACTAATTAACCAGTCAGCCAATGAATCTGTAGATCACTAATTTCTTGCATTCTTTGGCAGAGGCTGCTTTGCTGAAGGAGATTGAACAACTGAGAGAAGACCGGAGAATGCAGGAGTTGAGAAAAGTCGAACTTGCAAAGAAAGTCAAAAACTTGCAAGACGGATCTCAGTTGAACCAAAACAATGGTGAGTAAACAGTCCATAATTCATATCTTATTTCTCTTAGAGAAGCTATGCTTTCAGGCAATTTTATGGCATATAATTTCTCCAGCAGATTATTATTTATTTTTGCAATATTACTAATTAACCCCAGAGCAAAATTTTAAAAATGATAAATAACTTAGTAGGATGTTTGAGGCCATGAATGAAGCTGTCTTCATTTTGCTTCCGTATGCCAACAGACAATACTGATGCTCAAAAGCACGGGATATAGATTGTCCAATGAAAGAGGCATTAACATTTGGTGGTACACTGGTGTCTCTTTGTGAATCAGTTGACTGTCTCTGGTACCACATTTTATTGATATTGGAAAATATGGTAAATGTAAAACACTTTACATATCTCTTTTTTTACCTACTTTTTACATACCTCTTAGAAAACCTTCAGAATCTCAGACAAAAGGATCATTCAACTAAGGTACAAAAACAGTTACAGGGTTTCAAAGACAGGATGTGTAACTTTCCGAGTTGTGCTGGTTCTCGTTAAGCAGCCAGTGAAAGATGAAGGCCTGAGTGAATGTGAAGTGGCTTGGCTTTCCACAGATGGTCACCAATCCAATAATCCATGTATTGTCTTGGTTCAGTTTGCCTTAATTTTACCTCATTCAGGCATGATTTAAAACTCTTCAGTTTCAACTACCTTGATCAATGTAGTCTGATTTCTGGTTCCAAAATCTATTGGATTTTGACTGGATTTCTCCAACAGAATTCAACTGTGCTACTTTTCAAATTGATGCATTGTACATTATGATAACGGCGCTATAGAAGTCACTGGATTAGATTAGATTATCAGCAAAACCAAGAGTCCTCCATTTGCTATACTGAGACCCTGTCCCAAACAGAATTAACTTTGAGGTCCTGACCGTGTTGTATCAAAATCCTTGTTATTATTGATTACCGGTATATGCGTTTTTGGAGAATCTGGAATTTTCAGATATAAGCCTCTGGCTTTAGTGCTCGGACTGAGATTAAGGGATTTTGGACCTCTAAGCACAAAAAGCAATATGAACCATCTTAAAAAGCGGATGGGTTTTGGGTTGATAAGCCACCAGAGCAAGATCTGGAGAATCTCCAATCTCCAACATCTGGCAATAAAACGCTGCAAACAGTTGTAAGCGCCGTTGAATGGAGATGCCTTGATGCTGTGGGGCCCCGAGGACGAGGCATAGTTTGCTGTTTGGATAATCCATGTCAGATAGTGCTCTACCTCTTTTCTACCATCATCAGCAACCCAGCACATGTATTACATCAACTACTGCCTCCCATGAAAACTGTTTCATACTCGCTACGCCCCAGAACCCACAATAGAATAATACCTAAGGCAAACTCTCTATCTCGTAAAACATTTGTCACGTGGATGCTTTATACTTAATTTTTTTTGATATTTGATGATCTTTGTACACCAAAATGCGGTTAGCAGTTGGTTTTTCAGTAAAGGATATACTTACTTACTTACTTACTTAACCAGATCATATTAGTTTATCTACAAGTGGTGAGGATTCTAATTTAGAAGAAAGGAATTTTTTGTTTGTTTAGTTGGTGATTCAGTTTTGTTTGTATTCTTTAGCTAGAGACGGTTGGAGAAAGCGATACCTGGAGGAGAAGAAGAAGACGCCTGCGCTAAACAGCGACTGTACTCAACTGAAGAAAGATCTCGATGCCATCAATAGGAAAATCCTGTCTAACGTTGAGTCAACCAGTCACCTCATCAATCGCGGTGGCAACCAGAAGCCCTCACAAGAGGTTCGTCATCAGTCAAACAGCGAGCCATTTAAGGGGGGAATCAGTCCTTTGCTATCCAATGATGGGCGGTAGTTAATGACTGTAAATGTAATTAATGGCTGGTTGTGAAATTACAATTTTAGGATTTAAAAAGTAGTTAGTAGTTAAGCTTAAAAGCTCGATATGTAGTTAACCTCTTTTCAAACTACTTCTTCAGCAAAATAGTTCTTTAGTTGCATACTTACAGACTTGTTTCCAGTAAGGTTGTTTAACATTGGTTGTCAGGTTCATTGTTTTGAAATGTTTTCTCAATGGTTTGAAAATGTTCGGACATTTTTCAGGTGCGGACATGCAATAATGATCATTTATTAAAAATTGTTAAATACTGTTTTAGTTTAAGGTGAAGAATAATGATCATTTACACCTTTCAGTGCAATTCACTTTCCATCTCTTGGCATGAGCAAACAAGTAGTTTAACTACATGTACCAGTTTCGAGATAAGCCATAGAATATGCTTGAATAAGCACGAAATAAAATGTGGCTGTTGACTTTTTCAGAGCAACCTTAAGATTCAAGCTATTCGACTTCGAATGGAAATAGAAGACTTGAAATCAAGACTTGACAATATGAATATGAAACTTACAGCAGAACTTAAGGTAGGGAAAGAAGGTTTTGAAACGGACTGTCACTGCACAAGTGCACATTCCTACTGTACTGGTATAAGTAAGTAAGTAAGTAAGTAAGTATATTCTTTAATATAACCAGCTGCCAAACAGCACTCTGGTGAACAAGCATGAGCAATATAAATTAACATAAACATCAAAACATCAAACATCAGAATCTGCAATGTATCTATGACCAGTGAGATTGCGAGACAGATCTAGTTAGTAGGTGAACAACATTCTGACTATAAATGTTTTCCTCATTCGGTTGTCAGCTTTTGGCAGCACCCGGTCATGGCGTCTGGGGCGTAGGCTGTAAACCGTTGGCTTCGCTGGGGGAGCAACCCGTGGAGGACATGTCCTGGTGTTCCAAGAACAGCCGAAAACAGGCGGGTATCGGCAATATGGAATAGCTGTTCGATATTTGGGCTATCACCAGGGAGATACCGCTGACGGATTAGCCTATTCATCACGGCTTGGAGTCTTCCCCTTTCTTGCTGCCCAGCATATCCCCACCATGCCGGGGCTGCGTATAGCAGACGGGACAGCGTAGTAGCTCGCACCACGTCGTAGAGCTTGGGGCCAGCTAGACCATGGGCAGTGAGCACGAGGAGGGCATAAAGAGACTGCCTGGCCCTACAGCATATTTTATCGATGTGCATGTCGAAACTAAGGGTGTCAGACATCGTTACACCAAGAATCTTCATGCTATTAACCCTGGTTAAGCCAGGCGTTTCTTTTGGGTCGGTCCCGCGCCCTGTTCGCCCCCCGGACCCCCTGACAATCATCTCAAATGTCTTATTGGAGTTAATCTTTAGGTTACATGTATCCGCCCAGTGTGTAACATGTTCCAGTTCTGCAGGGATAGTAGCACTATTTGAGGATGGGACCAGCAGGTATGTATCGTCCGCATATTTTTGTATCCTGTTTCCTGAATGGGATGGCCTAAATTTGGATATTGTTGAGATAAAGTTGTTTGGTCCTATTCCCGAACCCTGAACTATGCTAGAGTTTATTTTAATGGTGGAGGAGATTTCCCCATTGAATTTGGTAGCATGGCTCCGATCTGTCAGGAAGGCGATAATCCAATTGTAGATGTTGTCAGGGATCGGCATCTCAGCCAGTTGCTCCGCCAGGTAAGAGTATCTAGCATACATTGCTAACTTGCACTAGGCCAAATTCACACCATTTCTATCTAATCGCCTCTGAATAGTCTATACTGCATGATGCGCTCTATACATTTTACTGGCCATTTATATAGCGCCTTACAAGAACCTCGCGAAGGCGCTAAGCACAGCTACCCAATCTAAACCAAAATGCGACTTAAGAAATTTCTAGAATGTTTCCTGAGCGGTGCAATGCTACGAATTGTTAGTGGAAGACTTCCAGTGTGATGGTCCATTGCATGAGAAGGCACGGTGCACCTGCATCAATGTACGGAGTGCGGGACCATCAATTCCTCACGAGCTGCAGGACGTATTGATTGATGACCTGGCTGGCTGGAGATGGGCTCACTGAGCTCCTGATGTACTCTATGGCTGCACCGACCACCGACGTTTGATGGTTGGTGCAACTTTACTGTGCTGTGATGCTATTCTGTTGCCTGATAACCGTTTAAACTGGTTTATTTCTCATTATTGTTTTAGCTGCGTACTCAGGCTGAAGAAGAGCTGCAACAGCTTCGAAGGAATCAGTTCTCACGGAAGAAGGTGAAGCCACTTACTGTAGCACAAGTGAAACAGAACCCTAAAGGTGGACGAGGAAGAGGAGGAGGAGCAACAGGAGGAGTAGGAGGGAAGGCAGTTGGATCGCAGGGAGGACTCAACTCAATGCAACAACTTCCACCTGTGGTATAGATGTTGAAGATGAACTCAAAACAACCACCTGTTACTATGCTCTTGGTTTGGCTTGGACAGAACTGCTGCTTAGCAGAAGTTTCTGCAGACATTCTTAAATGAACAGTCTGCAGAAAGTTTAGCATTTTCACTCTGTGGGTCACAGGTTCTGCTCCCACTAATCTTCTATTCTTGGCCCACTACAGGCCTGAAAGTGAGCCGGGTCTGTCTGGGTCTGCGACCCGGCATTAAATTTCGCGACCTGTAAGATAACCTAAATTTTCCCTTTAAACAATGAATATTATTACGTAATAGACCCGACTACTTTTTAAAACCACTTTCAGCACTGGCCCACTATGACCAAACATGTTCATCTTAAACTTAATCCTGATACTCCTGTGGCACTTGTGTCTATGCAGTCAGAAACATTTTTTCTTTACCATGCCACCATTTATAGACTTCTCTGCTATAAATTAGTTTTTCATGACATCATGTAGCTCACATTACCATGACACTCAACAGACCTCTTTGAGCATTGCAGAGGTTTTCGCTGTTTGCAGATGATGCATCTTCTTATTTAAGGAGAGCTCTGTGTGTTTCAATCTCATCTATACCTGGTCACAGATTCTGCACTGTGCTAAGCAAGGTGACCTGGTTGTCCAACCCTAAATTCCAATGTAGAAGCTTCACTGTGGTTGGTCCACTTTTGTGAAATTAGTTGCCTAGCAACCTATGGCATGACCGTCTCCAGGTTTCTATACCACTTTTCCGTCAGACCTTGTAAACCATTCTGTTTTATCATGTTTTGGGGTTGTCAGTTTGGGAGCATCTATGAAGAGTTTCCTTGAAAGTTTTCAATCCATTATACAGTTGTGTGATTATGATTATCATTATGATTACACTGTTATGGGTTACCACTTCAATGCATAGCACCTGTCCCAAATAGCAAATATCGTATGCTACCATGACTGGATTGTAATAATAATTCAGCTAACATTGCATTGTAAAGACATAATCATACTGTCAGCTGTATGTAGCCATGACAGTGGTATACCATGACGTTCACAATTAATGACTTCGTTCTTGCCATGACTTCATACAACTTGACTTGATTTACAGTTTTCCATGACATTGTTTTGTATTTGTAAATTTTTAAGGCACCATAAAGAAGTGCCATATTATCTATTGTCAGCCTGTAAACTGAGATGACATGTTTTATATGCCCGACTGTATTTGCGCTGTCTTCCAATTTCTCTTGCTCTGCGCTGTAATTACATTGTGTGTTCTACTACGAAGTTTAAACCTAATGGCAACATACTCGAGAAATGAATCTTTGGCTTTTGAAGCCTTGATGGCTGCATATCAATTGAGATACATGGACAAATCGTTTTATGATTGTCCTAAGCTCAATGCATGTTTCCTGATAGTCGTGAGCTTTTCTGAGGCCATGTTGCCATGTTACCTAACCAGCAATTGACACTATTACTGACTTAGCTATGATTTATTATGGCAATATTTCTTATAATTGTTCATTCCAACAGCAATCAGTCTGCATAATTTCTTTCAAATTTAGAGTGCGATTTTGAGGTATGATTTCGGTAAATGCATTGCTTAGCTGTAGTTTAATGCTGATAAATAAATAATTTATTGGCCCTCTTTACTAGATTCCAGTATTTATATTCCAGTATTCAAGGATACTATGCATGTCACTGGTGCTTTATATGATGAATCCATATTGAATTTTATATTGTTGTATCATAATATTTCTATGTATTTTTGAATAAAGAGTTTTATAGTATAAACTTGCACAATAATATTATTGTCTTTGTGAGTATAAACCTTATGTTGTACACATAACGGTGTGCTTCAGCCTTTGAATGTCTGTTGCTGTTGCTGGGTGAGTTTATAAGTGAAATTTATGAAATTTTTTATTACGTGCTAACTAAATTAGCCAGTCAATCTTATTCAAGCCATATATAATTATCATCCTAGTGATGTAGGTTTTTTGCATCAAGCGTTTTTCGTTACCATGACACCATTTAGGCCTATAGACTTCTCTATACAGTACGTCTGTTGCTATTTCTGGGTGGTTTTATAAATGAAATTCATGAAATTTCTTATTGCATCCTAACTCTTGAGAAACTGTTGGAAATGTTGCTAACAAAGGGGCCGTCCATAAATGACGTCACGCACCTAGGGGGGGAGGAAATTTGTGACGATGTGTGACATGGGGGTGGGGGTCTGAGAAGTGTGACGTCACACCAGGTCTGCGTTATTAAATTTAACAATTAACAACAATTTAATTTGAATAATAACAGCACTAATTTTGAGGATTAAATTTTCATTATTTTTTAATTATTTTAATGTATATGGGCACCATTAATAATAATTTTCTAATTATTTCAATATTTGGTGACCGTTAGATTTAAAAATATTCATGCTTTTTCCTTATTTGTTCCATGAAGGAGCATTTTGCTTCGCCATGGAAATTTGGTTTTAGGGGGGTCAGAGCTTTGTGACGTCATTTTCAGAGGGGGTGTTACTAAAATTTTGTGACGAAGTGTGACGAGGGGTAGGGAAATAGACATTCTGGTTAAAAATCGGCTAAAATTGCGTGACGTCATTTATGGACGGCCCCAAATGCTTTATCCCCTTCTTTTGAACAGACTAACAGCGTGGGAAACAGACATTCTGACTGACATTTAAGAGGACAGAAACCGATTGATTGTTGGGCAGGATAACGATTGGTTAGAGCACTGGACTTGTAACAGGAAGCTTATAGACATATAGATACAATAGAATGCAATTACGGGTTCGATAGTCCACTGAGCTAGGTTGCTACTGTCCATTGCAGTTAAGTGTCCGTAATATTATATTTTAAAATTCATAAATCATAACCTTTGTATAACTGATTATAATATTTTTCATAAGTTTATTGCAGTTAAGGCCCAGTAATGAGCCCCTAAAAGTCATCCGGGCCCTGGGTTTTTTGCCCCCCCCTAAAAGTCACCGGACCCCCCTCTATCGGAGGGCCTGGACTGACTGAAGACTAGCAAAAGACACATTCATACTACGAATATAGAAGACATTGTAGAGAAACATTCAGACTGACAATCTTAGTCACTGTTATTTCGTATAATTTTAGACACAAATGCGTCATGTGACACAAAACGTCGTTTGCTTCAGACCGTTTTAAAAGTCATTAATTGAGTTTGTGCACTGGACGGAAGGACACGAATGAGGAAGTTGATTTCAAGAATGAATACAGTGAAAATGAACGCAAAGCTGTCTGTCTGTCTGACTGTCCGTCTGTTTGTGTGTGTGTTTCTGTCTGTCTGTCTGTCTGTGTCTGTCTGTCTGTTTGTGTGTGTGTCTGTCTGTCTGTCTGTCTCTGTCTGTCTGTGTTTCTGTCTGTCTGCCCGTCCGTCCGTCTGCCTGTCTGTCTGTCTCCGCATACACACACAATGGATGATCTATTGTCTTGGTTAGTGCATAGCAGAGACCCAGCTTCCATTCTGTGTTGAATATAAGGAGGCACTCGTATCAATGGCCACAGAGGTTCCGTACAGTTTAACAGTGCAATGCAGGTCGATTTCACATGAGAAACCCGGGATTTGAACCCGAGTCAGAGGTGAACATCGGACCCTTGAGACGATCGACCACGTGACGTGCCGTCTCTTCGTATACATTCATGTAGGCTATTTTTATATAGAGGAAAATGTATACAGTTCACTATCTTGGGCTAGCATAGTCACTACACAGGTAACACAGCGACCTTAAAGTCGTGGCACTCATTGAACCGGACAGCGGTGAAGGACCTCACGTACCGATCAATTCGTTGAAAAATGAGCAGGGTCAAGGGCTCAAGGCCATATACGGTCACTATAGAAAAACGTGTAGGCTTACATTTACATTTACAGGTCAATGGTATAGTACATTTCCCCCGTCTTTTACATTTGCATGACATAGTATACTTTCCCGTCTTTCTAACCTTCGCTAGCTCGTTACTCTCTCTTAAGGCAATTGACAATTAGAAGTGCCTTTGATGAACTGAGCTGTGATAGGTCGAGGACTAATTCGATTCTCGCTGCACGAGATGCCAACCAGGCTCAATTATAGTAGGCCTACACGAGGAGAGCATTTGGCCCCGACCTCAACTATCGGGCTTTTGGCCTTTGGGCATTTCGAGAAGTCATTAGGCCTGCGTGCAGGGCTCTGCTAGGGACCTCGCGATCTGGCATATTTCGACCTCCGAAAAGAAGGCCCCACTGAAAACTATGATAATGACGATGACAATGACGAAGACGACGACGACGACGACTGAGAAGAGACTGCAGAGGCGGATACACACAGAAACAGTCGAGCCTACAATTGTCTAAAATGCTTAAAACGGTAAAGAATGAGAAATGCAGCGCTCTTGATTTGTCCACATCCCAGCACCCTATGGCTCGCGACCTCTAACAGTCCAATGTTCCATGAGTCAAGATCCCAACACTCCAACACCCTGTATGGCTCACGGCCTCCAACATCCTATAGCCCACGACATCCAACAGTCCAATGTTCTATCGCTCAAGACCTCCAATCTTTATGGCTCACGACCTCCACACCATGTGGCTTTTGACCTCCAACACCCCTATGGCTCGCGAACTCCAGCATCCTATGGCTCGCGACCTCTAACAGTCCAACACCCTGTATGGCTCACGACCTCCAGCACCCTATAGCTCACGAACTCCAACAGTCCAATGTTCCATGGGTCAAGACCTCCAATCCTTATGGCTCACGACCTACACACCATGTGGCTTTTGACCTCCAACACCCCTATGGGCTATGGCTCACGAACTCCAACACCCTATAGCTCACGAACTCCAACAGTCCAATGTTCCATGGGTCAAGACCTCCAATCCTTATGGCTCACGACCTCCACACCCTGTGGCTTTTGACATCCAACACCCCTATGGTTCACGACCTCCACACCCTGCGGCTTTTGACCTCCAACACCCCTATGGTTCACGACCTCCAACACCCTGTGGCTTTTGACCTCCAACACCCCTATGGTTCACGACCTCCAACACCATGTGGCTTTTGACCTCCAACACCCCTATGGCTCGCGAACTCCAGCATCCTATGGCTCACGACCTCTGCCATAACGGTGACACTTCCACGTAGTCCCCGTTCCTGGCCATGCGCACAGTTTCTGGAGTACGACGATGGAAATGAGGCGGCTGTTCGTGAGACCCGCCTTGCGACAGATTGGACGTTCGATTGTAATTATTGTGTAGACCACACACGTTGCAGTGTCAACTTCAAAGAAATCCCCGAACGAATTAGGAGCTTCCTTCCAGTTGCTCGGAAGTTCGGAATAATTAAGACATTTGAATTGCATCTTGTAACTTATCATTATACCACAGCTGGGCTTACGATATCTTCTCTGCTCAATCTTCCGTCGATCTATTCTCGTTTGCAAACAGTCGACTTTGCTCCGAAGGACTTGCTGACGTAGTTGCTGTCGGATTCGTTGCTTCCGCTTTCGTTTTCGTTGAGTCGACGGACTGTGTAGGCCTTTCTTCCTGAGGTTTCGGTTTTGGTTTCGGTTTCGGTTTCGGTTGTTGGTATATGCATCCTATCTTGCAGAGTCCGTGGCCTTGTGATTCGTGGTGCGTGGCTTGTCGTTGACGGGCGACGTTGGAGCGACGTGGAAGCAGATCTTAACGAAGTCGACGCGCTGGTCGCCTCCCTGGACGATGGGTACCATGCGACACTTCTTGTAACTCTCGGATCTGTCTGAGAGGCGCGTTGATCCATCGTTTAAGGCGATACCCTGAGTAGGAGAAAGAACCGCAGGAAGACTGCCATCACCACCACCACCACCACCACCACCACCACCACCAGGAAAGTGGTTGGACGATGAAGAGTTATTCGGTGACAATGGCTTAGTCCGAGATGGATCGGTCAGATGTGTTTCATCTGCGTTTTTAACTGAAAAAGAAGATAAACAGCAGCTATAGGATAAAATTTGGATCAGTAGAATCTCTGCAGCTGTGGCAATTAAGGGAGCATTTTTCGGAGCACCAATGAGCTAGGGTCTCGTAACTCACGTTGGTTGGAGATTAGACATTAATTTTTATCGAAAATTGGGAATATAATAGATCAGTTTTCATCTTTCCCGTGTTTTCTGGACATATTCCGAAGATGCAATTAATTAATTAACAAAAAGAATACAGGCAAAGGTAGATGCTGACAAAGGATTAGGAGAAGATCAATTTGGGTTCAGAAAGGGTCGGGGTACAAGAGACGCTATCGGATCATTGAGGGTTCTGGCAGAAAGAAGTTTAGAGTATGGACAAGAGGTTTACATCTGTTTTGTTGAAAAAGCGTTTGACAGGGTAGATTGGAGAAAACTGATGACTGCATTGAGACGAAGAGGAATCGACTGGAGCACAGAATGCTTATAGGAAACCTCTACATGAACCAGAAAGTAAAGATCAGAATAGACGGAGAATGTTCAGAGGAAGGAGAAATTGGAAGGGGAGTACGGAACACAAACAACTCCTCTTTAACTGAAAGAAATTATTATCTAATACAGGTTGACTGCAGCTAACTGAGCTAAGCTACATGTAAAGCAGACAGCGGTGTCTTCACCCATTAATCCAGATAGCTTAAGAGATGAACGAATTAAAGCCCGTTGCATAGGATCACGTCTTTCTTATATAAATAATTGGCCGAATTTCGAGTTTGATGCCAAGATATCATTCCGTAAGATTTGCATGTCATGGAAATTGATTGTTTCAGCAGAAAACATAACAGGCGGGCAGGGTCTCATACAGCGAGAGAAAGGAGTAATTAACGAGCATAATTAATAGGTCTATATGCAGAAGCGTCGCCAGACATTTCTTGTAACCAGGGCATTAGCCAGGGCAGTCATACAAGTAACCGGTGCAGGGCGATTTAAGCCCCAAACAAATTCTCGGCAGGGCAAACATTCTGGCAGATGCTTTTTACCAGGGCATTTGCTCTGGCTTGCCCTGCTGTCAGGCCGCCATGGCTATAGCCTAGCCTACTATTATAGGGCCTAGTAGATTTGTTCGAAATTTTTCCCATTACACACCAAACACACTATATGGAAACAGTGAAAGCAAATTTGCTTCAAGGTTACACGACCATCAGCTGTCTATGAGCGTCACTTTAGCCGAAATAATTATTGGCATAATTATTTCGGAATATGCATGAAGGCTAAGGACGAAACGCCATGCGGGCTTCCGCTGTCGAGCGATTAGCTTTCAAAATTATTCGGCTGGCATGTGTTTTAGTCTTGTTGGCACTTGGTCCGCATACATCAGTGTTAAATGTTACGTACTGTTTTTTATTAGTCCATGAAGGAACACCTTGTTTGAGGCTTTCACTATTCTGAGTGGGTTTTCAGTCTGGCAGGCTTGGGCTAGGTAAGAATTGCCGGGGTTGGGGTTCAACTTCCAGTCTTTCTAAGTACCACATTGTTAAGTCTTCATTGCACATCCCAACTCCACATGGATCAAAGTCTGACCCCCCCGTCCCTTTCCTACAATTCTCATCCTGGGCCTAGGTCGATGGCATTCATGGCATGTAAGTTGATCGATAGAGTGCATAGATGAAAGCAGAACGCATCCCCCCTCCGCGGGAGGATGGCATCGTCCGAATAGGAGAACAACATCTATGATGCCGCGACTATCTCTTCTTCTGGGCTCCAGAGACGTTTTCCTGCTTCTCCTCCTCCGCCTCTTCCTTCTTCTTCTCAGAAAGTCGCTGGATAATAATTCTGGACGAGGCTCCGATCGATCCAGGCGGAGCCCATCACACAGCGGCGAAAGCGAAGGCAGCGAAGGCTGCAGCAGCAGCGCCTGGTAAGGCCGCGGTCCGGCGCCAGGCTGACCGTCCGCAACCGATTCGCATCATCTCGATAAATGATGGCAATGTCCGGTCACTGCTGCTGCTGCTGCGTAGAATTCTGCCCTGTGCCAGATTCTTCTGCCTATTTAGTAAGCCGACATACATACATACATACACACACATACATACATACATACATGTATACATACATACATACAATCATACAATCCATACATACATGCATACAAACATACATACATATAAATAATTATACATTATACAGCTATACATTGTTGAAGTTGCGGCTGTGTCAATATGAAATAAACGAATATGTGATGATACATACATACATATACATACATACATACATACATACATACATGCATACATACATACATACATACATACATACATACATACATACATACATACATACATACATACATACATACATACATACATACATACATACATACTTACATACATACATACATACATACATACATACATACATACATACATACATACATACATGCATACATACAAATAAACATTCGCTGCGCTCAACAGACCGATTGTATGATCTTTTTGTCCCTCGGACCAGGACCGCTCTAGCCCAAAGTCGGTCATTTGCTTTTGTTGGTCCTTCTGCTTAGGTTGACCTTCCCCCCCTCTTCTGCGAGCAAAACTATTGTCTGGTTCTCCTCCTCATCTGGTCGTTCCCTGAAGACGTTTCTCAGAAATAGACAGCGCTCTCGACCTGCGTCACTGCCTGCGTCAGCGAGCAAATGGGTGCGAACTCCGGGAGAATTGCGAAAGCTGAGTGTAACATCTGGTCATCTGGTCTCTATATTATAGGTTACCGAAAGCAATAGAAAAGCTGATTTCACTATTATAAAGTCGTTACCCGTGTTATCCAGAAATCGCCAAGCGACGTGCACCGTTGCCTCCCACCCCGGTCACGTCCACACGGTCACGCCCAAATGCTTAGGAGACAAATATGTCGCAACCCTCTGGGTGATGCATAAACGTTTGCGCATTTAGCGGTTAGCCTGCTCCAGAGTTAGCCAATAACTACATGTATAGGGGGCGCGCAGACCTCCCGAGTTTTTTGGCAAAGAAAAGAGGGTGACTTCGAAAATGGTAGCAAGAGCCTGAGACGGACATGTTCCAGCTAGCAGAAGATTAACCAGGGCCATGATCGCCGACAGCAGCTCGACACTCGAATCGGGCTGCAGGTTAGCGAATTCCGAAAGGAGAGGCCATCGAACCCCCAGAGGATTCCGCCAGAAAGGTCCGGATGCAGGACAGAACCCCACTTCCGTGACTTGAAGCTGATTCTTAGCAGGGAGGAGAGGGATGGGTGGACGGTCTGGAAGGGTAGGGGACACGTGCTTTAGGCGAAGCTCCTTCAGATTGACCTCAGTAAATTTTTACGCAAACTTTGGATGACATCCAGAGAGTATGGCAAACTATTTTAAATTATATTATTATTATTAGTAGTAGTAGTAGTAGCAGCAGCAGCAGCAGCAGCAGCAGCAGCAGTAGTATAGTAGTAGTATTAATCTATTAAGCACCACTACCTAATAACCAAGCGTGTCAATCGATGGCGCTGAGCAAAAGTGAAGTACTTGCTCGTTAAATCCAACACAGTAACCATCTCAGGGAAGACTCGAACCTGTTGTCGTGTCCCATCGGTTGTCGTGTCCCACAGAGCCCATCTAGGCTGCGCTCCACGCAGCCTAGATGGGCCCATGTCCAACCTATCTAGTCTGGGGTCAGACGTTGTCTTACCCATAGTCATGAAAGTTGATACAATTTGGGCGAGTGCCCGTATCAAACCCAAGTAATTGACGATTTCCCTGATAGATGTTTTCGAAATTGCATAAGTTACCATGTAAACATTTTCTGAAATGTTACATCCAAATGAATGCGTTAACATTCTCTGTCAAAGCACCGTGAAACCCGGTTCAGGGCCCAGATGATCGTAATTTCTGAAGATCGATTTGACATTTTACTCGTCATTGACAGGTACCTAGCGAAGCGGTTTGTTGACTGTTGAGCATTGGAAGATAAATGGTCCGCTGCCAAAGCATTAATCAGCATTAACGGATAAATTCTTCAATGGAGACAACGGAACTGGTGGCTGTCCGTGGTAGCATCGCCCGCGGGTGATCGATAGCTGACTGCACCAGTTCAGTCTCCTTGTTTGGGTATGGCCGCAACGAAGTTTGGCACCTTTATCTTCCTAGACCTATAGCGGGTGCGGCCCCTCGTTAGCAACATGGTAAGACCAAGGCCTAACCCTGTCAACACTTCTATGGGCATTAGATAGGACTCATATGGGTTCTATACGGGTCTCGTAGGCCTATGGGACTATGGACGCCATATGGACATGCTCGCAGGGAATACTTGACTTATCAAAGGTGACGACATATTTTTGCAACGATCATGTCTAACGCTATAGGCTATGTTTATCAATTGCATGTTAACGCATTCACCTTCAGCGACAGATTCCGCGTTTTAAATAATCCTGAGCGGCTTTAAAAACGTGCACCCCTTCACTAGACATTTTGGGAGTTGAACCATTGAGTAATTAATACCTATGTCAGTACTCAGTAGGCCGTCATGGGGTCTATATAGGATCAATATACCCAAATGGGACCTGTATAGAGCCGAAATGGGTCCTTTACAATGTCCCAGGACACTCTAGGAGGGATTTGGATGGAGTGTTTGCGATGACTCTCTCTGGACTCTGACATCGCCTGACATCCCCTCGGTGAAGTCGTCGGCTGCTGCCCAGATCCATCCGTGGCTGTGCGCCAAGCGTCCACTCTAGCCTAGAAGCTGTGGGCGAACTGGTCAGCCTGATCGAGTACGTGTAAGTCGGGTGACTTACACGTACTCAGCCCTTCCTTGACCTTATTTTATTATGGGCACGCCTTTGAGTTCATCACACTGGTGTTTGGGTAAGGTTTGTCCACTAAACTAACCTAAACTGAAATACGAAATTAAGGTTCATGATGAAACTGTAAAGTTAACTACAAAAGATAAACCCTGGGAACCAAACAAGGTTAGCAGAAAACTCCGGGAAAAGTGAAAGGGACGTACGTCATCGTTTGAAGTACTGCTAACCTACTTAACCCTCACTATGATCAAACAGGGACCCGCCAAAATGGCCCAGGGAAAATCGGTCCCGACAAAACGGCCTCGACGAAATAGCCCCCGTCAAAATGGCCTCCACAAAACAACCCCGTCATAATTATGACCACCGTGAAATCGGCCCCAGTCATATATCAGCCCCTCACAAAATATCAGATTTAAAAAAGTTTGTTCAATAAGTGTTTCCGCCAAAACGGCCCGGACAAAACAACAGCAGAGTATGCGGCCGTCTTTATATATGGATTGACAAGAGCGAAGTGTACTGTTTCAGTACTGAAGACAACGTACAACAGTCCTAACCGTGATGACCATGACCGGCCATGATCATCGTATCCAAAAGCTGGCCATCAGTCGCTACCATGCTCTGGTAAATCGCCCTAAACAATGAATTCACTTCAAAAACTCGGCTATATCTTCATTCGCTTGGTTCCTCGAGTTTGGTGGCGACAGATTTTCATTGATTGGGAGGACCTGCTTGCTAGAAGGCTCATAGGCTACACCAGAATCTTTTGTTAAGTTGGAATAAACAGTTGGCAGCCTAAGGATCTTAAGTTAGTCCTAAGTGCGATTAAGCGTTAGTGGATTGCATAGATCAGTAAAGTAGCTCTGTGCTAAACCATGAAATGGCTTGTATGCAGGGACAGTAACTTTGAAGTGTACCAGACCTGGAAAGAGAAGTTAGATAGCCAGCTTAATTTTGGAAGCCAAAGTCTGTGGCTGGAGACCTTGGAGGAAGCTAAAGAACAAGGCAAGCACCTGTACGCAGAATTGATTGCAATGAACCGTAAAAACGATGAGGAAGAAAAACTAAATTGTGAACTGCAATAGACAGGTGTATGGACAAGAGCATGAGTTAGAGACCGACGAAAAGATCAAAGGTCAAGGTTGCCTCCAGCAAACCAGGATCGTGCAACGTTGGTACTGTGGTAGCCTATTCCATTGTCAACCTTGTATCAAGAGTCATATTATATCGAACTTGAAGCACTGCAGAATCTGCTTATCTTGTAAGAAAATAGGAATGCTAAGCAAATTAGATCATTAATAAAAGTCTGTACTAGCAGGATACAGGATATGAGATATAAAAGAAAATGAGAAATTAAAACAAAGTATCGATGTAGAAGTCAAGCAAACATTAACACAGACGAACCAGAAAAGTTTGGGGAAATTGGAAAAAACTGGCATAATGACCAAGAAACTGATATTCATCTTATCGGTGCTCCTGCTGATATTTAGTTTGTTGCAACTGTTGCTTCTGTTGTTGTAGCGCTTCGGTTGTTCATCCTGATGTTTCGATCTACAGATCCTTTAGTTGCTATCTAGTTGTTGTTATTGCTGTTGTTGTTGTTGTTGTTGTTGTTGTTGTTGTTGTTGTATCCTCTTGTTACTGCTGTTGCATCTATTATATCCTCGGCTTATTCGTATTTGTTTACGATATTTTCGCATCTATTACTGTTGCTGATATCGTTGTATCTGTTGTTTCGCTGTTGCGTCTAAAGCATCTGCTTTTAGTTTCACATCTTGCTTCTTCTGTTGCTGCTGCACTTGATGCTTCTGTTGCTGGTTCTACTATTTCTGTTGCTGCATCTACTATTTCTGTTGTCGTTTTTCCTGTTTTGTTCCTCCTGATGTTTCTCCATCTTCGGTGTTGTGTTACCGCTGCTTCTGCTTCTGCGGCAGATGCGCTCTTCTATAAACCACTGCAGCTATCGATGACTACTATCAGTTTTATCGATCAGCCGCGTACAGAATCTGCGTCACTGCGTCCGATCAATAGCAGGAGGCTGGAAGCAGACTATATTTGGAGACAGCGCCGCCGCCAAACGAACGATGCGCCCCTTGCGCCGATGGCACGTTGCCACGACCAGAGTCCTGCCTCTGCACGCTTGCTGCTGCTGCTACGACGGACGACGGGATATGAGAGAGACAGGGAGGGAAGAGGCAGCGGGAGGAGGCATGGTTTGAGGCGTAAGCAGGGAGGGAGGAAGGAGAGGCAAGGGATGGAAAAGGAAAGTGGATGAAGGAAGGCGTAGAAAGAAGAGACGGAGAAAGAGGGAAGGAAGTAAACAGAACCAAGACACGGAGAACGGGCACGATCAGGGAAGGAAGGGAGAAGGGGGTGAGACGGGAGAGCGATCGGCGTTGTTAGAGATTAATTGGAACGACTGCAGTTGGGCGTGAGGGGAGGAAGCGTGGCCTGAACGGCGGCGGCGCCGGGCGAAGGGAGGCTCGACCTCGTTCCTCCCCCCGCCCCCCATCCGAGATGCCGCCCGAGAACAAAATCGATGTTCTTTGTCTGAGAAAATGGAGTCGGCTGAATGTGTTGGCTCATTAAGGATAGATTGTCACGGTGAACCGGAGCGTAATACCAGCAGCAGCAGCAGCAGCAGCAGTAGTTCCTAATTGTCTCATTTAGCCAATCGCACTTGATGACCTCTTCGGCTTTTGCTCTTCCTCATTTAGCCAATCGCAGATTCTCAGGATGTTTACTGAAGTAAATACGACAGCTTGCCAACCGTACACACGCCTAAGTAAAGAAGATAATCAATCCTGTGACAAGTGTAGGACCAACACGTAATGAATTGCCTTCTAAACTTCTTAAAATCCACTTAGGTTATGCTATGTTGTGTCGTGTCACCGTACGTACATCTGGATTGTAGATAATGAAAAGGCCTTTGATAGAGAAAATTGTTGCACGCTCAGGAAACTGATCAAGAATGTCGGAGACTGAGTACGCTGGCTTAGTAGATGGGCTAAGACGTCTGACAAGAAATCTATAGAATCGAATAGTCAATAGTAATATGAGAGTACGCGGGTTGGATTCAGAACCTGGGAGAATCGGCAGATGAGTCAGATCCATTATCACCTTCTCCGTTCAATAACTGTGTACAAATGTTGTTCACAGAAGTGTTGGAGAAGGTAGGTGATAGATGGGAATTCTGATGATGTTTTAAAGTTTGAAAACGATCAGGCAACACCAACCAAGTAATAGTGTTGCAATGCAAATGATAATGCATGCTGTGAACCGAAAATCAGAAGAATAATGCCACGAAGATCAAACTCAAAGAGAACAAAGATGATGAGGATGAGCAGATTCGAAGAAAAGGGATTTTCTCATCTCTTCACGGGTATTTAACTCAACGTTGAAAACACTGCGTTTTCACAAATCCTATCCCGATTCCTCCTTCCCTCTCACCTCCCTCGCCATTTCAACTCTAAGCATCATCCGCCTTTAATGGGGTCGTCCATTAATTATGACAAATTTTAGGCCTTTTTGACCCCCTTAACCCGCCTGTCAACAACTGTCAAACATTGACGGACCCCAAAAAATTATGTCAACAATATCGAGATTAGGATTACCCTTGTTATACCACTTTCTGTAGGCTCAGCTTATACGGCGGAAGAGTTAAGAACATCCGTTGACGAAAGCTTTTTTACCATCGCCCCTAGCGAGTGGAAAGGCTTTCGCTACCGACCTTTGAGAGGGTATTGGGAATACAAACCCCAGAAGTGGTGCCATTCACCTATACCCCTACCCAAACGGAAGTGCTCCAAACAATTTTAGTAATGCAGCACTGATAATGTTGACCAAAAAAGGAATCTGCTTATCCTGTCTGAAACTTTTGTACAGCTGATTTTGCTTAGTTAGGGTAACTATTTTACTTAATGTTAATACAGTAGAAAATTGCAAATTTTCTAAGCAATTGTCTTTTACTGACCAATGTAGTTAAATAGTTTTTAGTTTACGATCATTTGTATTTACGAATAGTCCGCAACCAGTGTGATTCTCCTTAAAGATTTTATTTTAGTTATAGTTACAGTTATAGTTAATAGTTTATTATTTTAGTATATAGTTATAGTTAGTATTATTTTTAGTTATAGTTATTATAGTTAATGGATTTTTATTTTAGTTAATTTTAGTTACGGTACTACTTAGTTACA
Source organism: Aporrectodea caliginosa (assembly GCA_020284085.1). Taxonomy (NCBI): domain Eukaryota; kingdom Metazoa; phylum Annelida; class Clitellata; order Crassiclitellata; family Lumbricidae; genus Aporrectodea; species Aporrectodea caliginosa. The sequence continues at coordinate 39,907 of JACEVL010001157.1, forward strand.
ATAATTAAGGCTATAAGCAAAATTGTGCGTATTAACACGCTGTTTCACAATTTACTCAGAGCTATGAAAACCTTTGAAGCATGGGTGCATTCAGCTTCATGAATACACGAGTTTCCAAAGTAACTGACAAATTGCACAATAAAATATCGCATTTTTCGTTCTCATTAAATTTATGTTGAATCGTCCATATTACACTTCCTATTTTTATTTTTTACATTAACGAAAATAAAGATGAATTTTCGTTAGTGTTATTTTCGTTATAGTTATAGTTATAGATATTTTTTAGTTATAGTTATAGTTATCGTTAAGGAAATCATTTTATTTTCGTTAACGAACATTTTCGTTATCGTTATCGTTAAGAATCACACTGTCCGCAACTTATTTAATAAACTATAACTATGAAATAGTTTCATACAGGTGCTGTTTGCTCTTCTTTGGCACCGGCTCATCCCCACTATTTATCTCAGCACGAGTAAACAAATTTTTTACTGGCTGGTGCCCTAAGCATGGCCTTCGCCTAACGCTTCGTAAAAGTGTCGAGCCTACGAGTCACGATTGTAAATAAATTAATAGAAATCTCAATAAGCTGACACAAACTCCACTTAGAGCGACTGCAAGAGGTTACTCGGGAGGATATACAGTATCAGTAGGCATTCGTGTACAGAATACCGAGTATGTAACCACAATTGTCTTTTTCCGGTTGAATATACAGCTCCTCTGGCAGTGACGGGCAGGAATCCGCCTCGGATTATACGCAAGAACAGACTGACAATCCTGTCTATGTGTGTTTTGCAACGGTCCGGTGCATACGCACCTCGTGACAATATCATCGGTTCGTTCAAGCTAAAATTAGCCTAATGGATGTAGGTCAACCAAATTCTACGTAATGAAAATCTACACTTGTGCTAAACTAAATAATCGACGTCTTGCTCATATTATTTTCACTACGAGAAGCTACCTTCCTTTGATGCTTAATGCACTACGATAACTGAGTCGCAGAAGCCATTAGATTAGATTGGCTGACCACATCCTTCGCAGGTTCTAATAAAATACAGCCCGTAAAAACAAAGTTTTTACTATATCCATCTAGTATCCTATAATGCGTCTTATGAAGCAGTTACCTCTACAAATATATAGTCAGGTTCTAAAAAGAATCAAAGGTGTTCGCTCAAAGGTGAGGAAAGGTGTCTTTTTAAAACAATAATTATTTAGCGTTATGCTCTGGTTTTTTTTAGACAGCGCCTTCGACGATCCATTATTGAGTGGTTAGCTTACGAAAAGCTGAAGGGTGGTCTTCATAGATTGCGGTCGTGCCTTCTGAAACGGTCCATGCTAAGCGTTACGTCTTGCGAATCAGTTTTATGTTACTTGTTCCTCAGCGACTCACCGGGACAATAATTACTGTCGCGAGGCTAAACGGCTGCTAAGTTATATAAATCTGTTCGCATGGGCCAGGTCATTTATCCAGCAATCCTACTCTACATCGCAGGTATTCGATATTTATTTGTAGTTAAATGTTAGAGAAATCATGAAACTAATCTACTGTTCAACATATCGTGAGACAACCCAAAGCAACTCTAAAACGCGTCTCTAATGAGGGAGCGTTGCGTGTGAACAAGACGAGACAGAATCTGGCGTGAGGTTTTCTGAATAATCCAAAAGGAATTTCGTTGCATGATATATATATATCGCATAAGACAATAATTATAGAAAATTGCAAAGATATGTACATGTGCATGTGTTACTTTATAATCTGCTCCTGTAATGTTTATTTCAAATTATATAACGATATGTAATTGTTGTATACACAGCAGTGCATGTGCGCTTGTCCGGTGCCAGTGAAGGCCACTAACTTATTTACTTATGCTCAACCAGGTCATCTGATTGCCTTATATAATTATGTATGCATGTATACATGTAAGTAAGCCACGGGACTGGTAATAGCAACCAAAAGTTGCATTGCGCAGCCAGCTCGTGAATACGCTGGTGTCCTGCGCATCAGCTTTCCAGACAGGCAGACATATAGACAGCATGGCATACAGACAATACCGAGTTGTGAAATGCAGACGGTCTGGTGGCTTTCGGAGGCAGGATAATAGCAAAGAGGTAGACAATTGCGAGGCAAAATTGGGTCCATTGTCAGAAGATGCATAATGCCATTAGATACAGACTTTTTGCAGGCGTGTGAACGCATTGTTCAGTTATGAACGGGAGCATTATGAATTTATCTGCACAGTTAAAATTTGTTTTTCCTTGTTTTTCACAGGTCACATTCTCCAGACATCTGCACAAAGTAGGTAGGCAGGCAGATAGACCTTAGGCATGTCTCGCACATGCGAGCAAAAGCCAGCCAAGGCAGGCACTTAAAAAAATATTTTAGCATTATTTGTTGTCGTATGAACTCAATGTTCTTAAAATACCAAACTTTAACATGCTAAGGCACAAGTCCTTTCTTTCCGATCCACGCTATTTGCTGAAGTCTGCGCCCTATTCAAATCCTTTCGAGTTGTAGACGGCTTGGTGCCCCCCCCCACTCAAATCCTTCAGTTGTTTTCTTCCCAGAGGCACTGCTGCGGATTCGCAAATGAAATGACTAATTAGTTTGATTTAATAATTAGTGCAGTGCGCCAATTAGTGTGATTTTTCTGCACAGGTATACCTTCTCCCACTGCTGGCGGTTGACAAATCAGAATTGATGGTAACTCTGCCCCGAAAGCTCTACTGGACAACTCTGTGGACATCTAAGCCGAGGCAGTTTCAGCCCTCTGGTTAGGTAGGACTAATTATTTCATTTACACAGTGCCAGTGTTTAACAACATTCGATTGTGCTACTGAGTTCGGGCTTAGTTTTAAGACAATACACACCGCACAAAATAAGCAAACATATTAAGATGTCCATTCATTCGTTTCATTCAAAATTTCATTCATTCATTCATTCATTCATTTATTCATTCATTCATTCGTTATTAGTTCACTTCGTTCGAACTTCGTTCGTTCATTCATTCATTCGTTCGCCACATAATCAAAAACATTCATTCATTCATTCAGTTCCTTTCATTATATTTCGATTTATATAGCACCCATTCAAGACTACTATTCAGAAGTGCTCCCGACACCAGCACGGCTACGTTCTAACAGTTTTGAGGTTACACATTGTTCCTACATCGTATTACGTATTTCACAGTAGAATTATCCATAAAAATGGTCGTTCGTGTCTTTAAAAGCTTCTCTGTTAAAGCCTTAAGTTACAGTCCTATCAGCCAATAGGTAGACCTGGGAGTCGACCCCAATAAGTCGACCCCAGTCGACTTGGGCATCCCAAGTCGAGTCGAGTCGTTTCTGCTTAGCGCAACTGACCGCCAAGTCGAATTTGTACTGAAAAGTAACCTCAAGTTGTTTTCTACAGAAGTCGACTTAAACCGACTTGGGACACAAACAAATCTAAATTTATCTCGCCACACTAATGATCGTGAGGCCACGGCGGCGTTTAAGTAGTTGTATAGCGTTTTTAGATTGAACAAGCGTTTTTAAGACCTATATATAGTGTATTAGGGTTGTGTCATGACAATACACCTGGGGCCCTATAGCGCATTGTATAAACATCTGGCACAGTAGAGCGAGAGGGCGAGTCAGCGCCGCTTGTCTTACGTAAACAACTAAACATTGACTGAATATAGCTTGTACTGAGCACGTGCTAATAGCGTAGGAAAGGTTAGAAATTGCTGATTATCAGTGCTTTTTTTCAATTGCACGGTTGAACGCCGTTCCGGTTGCGGTTTCAGTCATTAAAAATAATTTAGCTAATTAAAATTTTTCATTATAATTTTCTTATATTAGGCATATAGCTTTATTTAATGAGCAGTGCTTTCAGTGTTTATTGATCTTGACATTGAAATAGAAATATTACCATAAAAAATGCCACTATTGTACTGTTCTGAATTTGTTGAGTTCCGGAACCTTTTTTTCTAGAAAAAAAGCACTGCTGATTACAGTCGATTTGAATAATGCAGTTGTCATAATAATACACTAGATAGAGCTGTATATTGAGAGTGAAGTGTTAAGAAATATAGTTTATTTATGTTGACGATGTACATTGAATTGAAGTGTTGAAGATAAAAGTTGATTTTCATCTCATTTGAAAGAGTAAGAAGAAATATTCAAAAACGCAGAACGGTAGGTACTGCGATATTATTTTGTATTATCGACGCCGGTTGCGGCGGTTGGGCTAAGCAGTTACTTAGGCCTACTTATTTTTTTATCGGTGTCGATTTATCTATATCATGATTTATTATATGTTAAAGCGTCACATGTACGTTTCATAAAACTGGTGAATCGAAATGTTAATATAAATGTTAGCACGTCTGCCTTATCAAGAGCTGAACGCGCGCAAATCAATGAACTTTTAGTCGTCAGTGAATTCGACCCAAAGAAATCTGGATCTCATACTAATCAATCGATCGTTTGGCGCTACGTTGGTGCACTGCATTAGTCGTTTGCAGACGGAAAAACTGTTCTTATTAGACAATGACCGCAAATGGTTCGACTATATTGTCGGTGACGACAAGTGGTAGTACAAGTGGGATGATACGCATGCATGGCTATTTGAATGACGTTAGTGGCCAAATTATTATGACAACAGATTAAACTGTCATTATGTCAAGTGCAACCAGTCCGCGGTCCGAACCTGCAGATTCCATTTGTTAACCCATTAAAGCATTACAAAATTGTTCAAGGACAAACACAAACAGCTTAAAATAGGCCTAATAAGCAATTTTATTCATCAGGTGTTGAGATCTCATTACTCATTAGTATAAGAAATTAATGCTTGCCAGGCAAATTGGCATGACATTTTTGTATTATTAGCCGTACGTAATCGTAATTACCATGTCAGAAGTCGACTTTAAGTCGGAAGTTGGTTGTTTTTCTGCCAAGTCGGGTCAAGTCGATTTGACTCCAAGTTGTCGACTTCAAGTCGACCTCAAGTCACTTTAGGGTCAAGTGGGGTCAGATTGGCTGACCAAAGTGACTCCCAGGTCTATGTGCCATGGCCCTCTGGATATCTAGACGGCCATGGCTGTGCATCCTGAGATGGGCATTAACCGGCCTGAGTACTAACCAACCTAGCGATGCTAACTATCCTTAATACACTAACAGCTATGCCTAAGTAGACCTAATAACCAGACCAAACTATGCTAACGGGGCATAACTACTAACCAGGCTTAACTAATAGTAACGAGGACTAACTATGCTAACCAGTGTGGCCTAGAACTAGCCTACTAGCCAGACCGAGCTGCGTTATTCTTGGGATAGCAGTGTGTTTCGTACGTGATATGCCCGTTGATTTTTACAGCCCAAAGAAAATTTCCATTCAATTGAAGGCGAATAGTAGGCCCATCAAGTATCAACGATCGTTACAAGCGAGTTCTATTATTAGAATGGGTACATTTGAGCTGCATAAAGGCAGACGTTCAATCGAGTCGATCAATTATTAAGTCGTCGGTAGAGCTAATGAAACGCGATCTCATAATACTTCAAAGGCACGTACACCGCTGATTAAAACACGCAATGTTGTCAGTCGTGAACGTAATCGTAAACTCAGAATATCCAAAGCGCCACTCGAAAGCTAAGCACAGGGCACCAGCTTATTTACGAGCGTTGAGTCGTGTCAGAAGAGTTGTCAAGAGATGTCCAGCGGAGTTGCAGTCCGGTTGCCAGAGAGACCAGGGAGAGGAGGCAGAGCAGCTGCTAAGGAGGGTTTCGTTGAGAACGAGGAGGCTTGTCTATCGCTTTAACTCCGGTCCTGTATACCAATGACTGACTGACTGTATACCAATAACTGGCCCTGACAGGCACCGTCACAGTAGTTAGGCATAGGCCTACATTAGACCCAGTTGTCACCACTGGCACAATATGCGAGTCGGAGTTTGACCCAATAATTGGGCCCGACTGAGGCACAGTATGTATGTATGTATGTATGTATGTATGTATGTATGTATGTATGTATGTATGTATGTATGTATGTATGTATGTATGTATGTATGTATGTATGTATGTATGTATGTATGTATGAGCACTTGTTATAGCGCCCCTTCAAGATTTCTACTCAGAGGCGCAATTGCGAGTGAAGGACTTGCCCAGGGTCCCTACGCGGCGGCGGCTTGTAGGTAGGCATAGGCCTACATTTAGACCCAGTTGTCACCACTGGCACAATATGCGAGTCGGATTTTGACCCAATGTTTGGGCCCGACTGAGGCTGACAGAAACAACGACTATGAGATAAAATAGAGCCTAAGTAATTATCAAAGTCATTGGCCTCGGTAAGAGTGAAGTTTTGCACGGTTCCCTGCCAGTGTGTCAATGGGAATTGGATTGGATCCAAATGAGATTACTTCCAACTACTGTATAGCGATGCAGTGACAATGCATTCAAGAAGTATACAGTACATGTACAAATGAACACGCAACTACAGACATACACATAATTGCATGCATAGATACATACATACATACATACATACATACATACATACATACATACATACATACATACATATATACATACATACATACATACATACATACATACATACATACATACATACATACATACATACATACATACATACATACATACATACATACATCTTGAGAATTGTTTGGGGGTTGGAGGGGTCCAACCCCTAGTCTTTCTTAGGATCCCGCAGTTAACTCTTCACTCCACACCAAGTGAGTCGTTTCCAACCCCCAACCCCCATGGTTGTGCTAGCGCGATTTAGCATTATTTGACTCTGAGTCTCTGACAATGAGCAGAAATTTGCATGGTGTATGGTTAGGTTGCTCTAAACGCACAATGGAGAGTGCTACACAGTGGCGTAGGCAAGGGGGGGTTTGGGGGTTAAAACCCCCCCATTGGCTTAGGGGAAAAAATTTTTGCACCCAGCACGATGAAGTTTTAACAATATTCGCAATTTTTCGGTTGAAAACACAAATTACCGGTATTTTAAATCCCCAAACCCCCCCCATCATAAATTCCTGGCTACGCCACTGGTGCTACAACATGTGTTGCTATAGTTGGTTGCAAAAAACAAAATGTAGATACTTAAGCTGTCGCCTGATCAGACCGTGTAGTGCCATGTTGTTTGGAATCAACTGTGGTCTTAATATCTAAGGCCCCCTCAGCATAAGTATCTACATTTAGTTTTTAGTTTTTGGCAATAACCTATATTGATGCACTGTACTATTAATCATTTAATGATTTTGTGTTATTTGCTTTCTAGTTATTGGTCAGTCACGCATTTCAAAATCAATAATTATTTTCATGTTTTCTTTTGCATTGCATTGAATTTGCGACATACATGCATACATACATACATACATACATACATACATACATACATACATACATACATAAATATATACATACACACTTACATACATACATAGTACATACATAATTATACATTATACAAGAGGTGATCCTCAAAGACAAGCAATACATAATTAGTGCTCTTCAGACCAATACATTGACAGAGGAGAGCCACAAATCATGGTATAACTCGACAGGAAGACCGAGTTCCCATACGACTTACATGAAAACCTGGAGCTTCATTTCGCTGCTGCGTCATGCTTAGTGCCGACTACAAGTAATGATGACGATGGAGACACAATGACAATGATCAATATGATGACGATAATTATCATTTGAGTGAAGACAAAGACGGTGTTAGCCACTACTCGCACTCTGGCAGTGCCAGTCCCAAGCCTGGATGAAGGAGGAGGGCGACGCTAATGATCTTTGTTACCACACAGTGCAGCTAAAATCAAACTACTACTACTACTGCGCCGCGTAGGCACCTGGGCAAGTCCTTCACTGCAATTGCTCATGCGCTTCGGCGTGAAACTCCGATTCAGTGTCCGCGCTGTAGTCGGGAGCGCCTCTGAGTAGAAATCTTGAAGGGGCGCTATAGCAAGTGCTCATACATACATACTACTACTACCACCACCACCACCACCACCACCACCACCACCACCACCACTACCACTACTACTACTACTACTACTACTACTGTCTACTGTGTTAGCACATGTTATTGGGTGGTGATAATGTTGATGATGTTGGTGTACGTGGTGGCGGAGGTGTGGCGCTGACGATGATCATAGATGATAACAGACGATGAACCGACCTATGGAGGTGTACATGATGACGACGACGACCGCGATGAGTAGAACGACACCTGTGGTGATAAATATGGCATTGAGGACCGTCTTTAGAACGGGAAAGCTTTCGTTTTGCGACCGATTCAGTTCTCGCAGTTTCTCGGCCGCCTCTTCGTCGCCCGATTTCAGCCGATTATCCTGCAGCAGCTGAACGACCTTCTTGAGCAGGGTGTACTCCCGTCGACTTCTCACCATCTCCCCCCACGTGGCCGCCGCCGGTTGCTGAGCTTGAGCAGAGGACGGATGGACGGACGTTGCGGCGGTGACGGCGGCGGCGCCTGGCATCATCATCACCGGAACCGTGACGGAGGAGGACGTGGTGCCGTTCGACGCAGCGGCAGCGGCAGCAGCAGCAGCCGCGAAGGATGCGGCGGTGATGTTCGGGCCGCCGTTGCTTCCCCCTCCGACCCCGACCCCGGCGCCGTAGAGGCCACGGGTTGGAAGGCCGTCGATGGCGATCATGACCTTCCCAGTCCTCTTCCCTGTCCCTCTTCGGCGATCGGTGTGTGCTCGACCGGGCGAGCACCTGCCCCCTAGGAGGCGCCCTTACACGACGCCCGGCACCTGCCTCATGAATCGGAACGCATCAGAGTCTTTCTGTCACGACGACGACGACAACAACAACGACTAGAGAGGAGGCTGACTGACTAAATGACCGACCGAGTACAGAGCGCAGTCGTCGTCGTCGCAGAAGCTGTGTGCGTCACTGCATGAACAGATATGAACCTCATCCAGGAAAACACGAGACGACGACGATGCCACGCACACGCCCACACACCCACGCATACACAGCAGCGCCAACGCCGTCATCTTCATATTCAGGCGGCTGCTGCTGCCATTGCCTCTGCAGCAGCAGCAACCCAAGTGCTCTCTAGCGCCAGAAACCACCACAAGCAAAGACCAGTAAATGAGGGCGAAGTAAGTGACGGCTGCTGTCCGTCTGTGTGCGTCTTGCTCTGTATGCGTCTGTCTGTGTGTGTGTCTGTCTGTGTGTGTGTGTCTGGTTGTTTGTGTTTCTCTTCGTCTTCGCTGTTACTGCCTGCGTGCTGCCCGTGGTGTCCGTCGAATGCCCCGCCTACGTGAGCCTGATGGGCGATACGGAGAAATGAATACTTACACGAATTTATAGTAATTAGAAGAACAGGAAACAGACGGACACGTCACGTCCAAACAGCGGCATCTTCATGTATAAATAAATATACAACATGCATATGCATATGTTCGTATATGCATATGTGTATGTATGTATATATGTGTGTAGCCTACATGAGTCGTTTCGATCGTGTGCAACATTATTAACAACACTAGATTTTGACCTGCGTTTGACATTCATTCATTCAATTCATCCGGATATTTATCCCTCGAAACCTACTCAGAGGCGCTCCCAGCCCAGCCACGGCCAAACAGAAAGGAAAACTAAAAACACTGATATATCCTAAATTTATAATATATACATACACGTACACTCGTACAGGTATATACATACATATATAATACATGCAGGTATAGACATATACGTATATATAGTTATATACATATTATATATACACTGAAATCTAAATATTCACATATGTATGTATATAATGTGTGCATATACACTGTATACATAAGTAGGAAGATGTGAAAGCGCCCATCGTCTTCAGTTGGCGGGCGTTGCGTGGTCTGCATGGACTGCGCAGCCATTTGCGACGAGCGCTGAGTCTGGACGACCAGCGGCGGCGATGAACCCAATCGATCCTAGGTCAAAGGTCAGCTGTGACGTTGATGCGGTCAATGTATGTAAACCAAAGCCACTATCAGTGCAGAAGACAAGAAAATCCCAATTCCCCAGCTACTGTAAAGTCCACAGATAAACAACGGACACTTGGCCGGCTATCTCAGTTCGACATACTGCATTTGAATTTCCCTGGTGGCCTATGATCTCAATCCAACTCTATACATCAACTCCAGCCTCCGTCTCATCTATCTCTTCTTTAGCTTCTTTTCCGTCTCTTCCATACTCAGTCTGTCGATCCTTTCCACTCTCGACGCATCTCTTAAACAAGCTCTTCGCTTCGTTTGCGTTTCTCAGTTCTCAATTCATTGGCTGAGCAACATTTCTCGTTGAATAAGTTGCCTAACAACCTGCGACATGAAATCTTTTGTCTTTTCTCCGAAAGCAATTGAAAACCATTCTGTTCGATCGTGGTTTCATTGTGTTAGGTCGGTAGCGCCTCTGCTGTGTCACTCAACGACAATTAGATCCCAATGATAATACTATTATCATTAGGATCTAATTGTTGTTGATCTTTTGCCGTTGGTCAACTTGATCGTTCTAGTCGCTCCGGTCGGGAACGGTGATCCTTCGAGTAAAGAGCTTCATTCTGCCAATGTTTGTCGGCATCAGAGGTCTCGATGCAAAAACAGAGAGACAGACATACTGTAGGCTATATAAGACTGGAGAAACAGAGAAAACATAATAGTCACACACATTGATTGACAACATGAAAACAGAAACTAGATATATAGAGACACCTAAAATAAGAGAAGGTGAGAAAATTGGGAGCCAGAAAGACCTAAGACATAAATCGTCCTGCCTGTCATCTGAATCTTAGATACTTAGCATCATCCAAATTGCGTGAAGTTCTCATCAGCAACCAATCTATCGGATTCGTCGCAAACCTTCATAGAAACTCAAACTAACCAATCTGTTTCCACGATTTGGTCAACTTCATCGTTCTAGTCGCTACTGTCGGAAATTGTGATCCTTCGTATAAAGAGCTTCATCCTGCCATTGTTTGTCGGCAACAGAGGTCTCGATGCAAAACCAGAGAGACTATATAAGACTGGAGAGACAGAGAAAACATATAGCCACACAGGTGCTGGACAACATGAAAACAGTAACTAGGTAGAGAGACCTAAGTTAATAGAAGGTGAGAAAATTGAGAGCCAGAAATACATATGACATAAATCATCCTGCCTGTCTTCTGAATCTTAGATACTTAGCATCTTCCAAATGGTCTGAAGATCTCATCAGCAACCAATCTATCGGATTCGTCGCAAACCTTCATAGAAGCTCAAACTAACCAATCTGTTTCCACGATTTGGTCAACTTCATCGTTCTAGTTGCTCTTGTCGGGAATTGTGATCCTTCGTGTAAAGAGCCTCATCCTGCCATTTTTTTCGGCAACAGAGGTCTCGATGCAAAAACAGAGAGACAGACATACTGTAGGCTATATAAGACTAGAGAAACAGAGAAAACATATAGCCACACAGGTGCTGGACAACATGAAAACAGAAACTTGGTAGAGAGATCTACGATAAGAGAAAGAGAGAAAATTGAGAAAATTACTAGGCAGAAAGACCTAAGACATAAATCGTCCTGCCTGTCAACTGAATCTTTGCTACTAAGCACCTTCCAACTGGCGTGAAGATTTCATCAGCAACCAATCTATCGGATTCGTCGCAAACCTTGATAATGCCTCAAACTAACCTAGCTGGATCCACGAATAACTGCTTTCACGAGAGTTGGTCAACTGAATTACCTTATCGGTGCAAAAACAGATAGGCAGACATACTGTAGGCTATATGATGACTAGAGAAAATGAGAAAACATAATAGGCACACACATTGATGGACAACATAAACACAGAAACTAGGTAGAGAGGCCTAAGATATGATCGAGAAGGTGAGAAAATTGAGAGCCAGAAATAACTATGACATAAATCATCCTGCCTGTCATCTGAATCTTTGCTACTAAGCATCTTCAAGATGGCCTGAATACGTCATCAGCAACCAATCTATCGGATTCGTTGCAAAACTTCATAAAAATTCAAACTAACCTATAGCTGCTTCCACGAATAGCTGCATTCTCGACAGTCGTTGAATTGAATCGCCTTAGTAGCTGCTGTCCGGAATTGTGATCTTTCGAGTAAAGAGCTGCATCCTGTTATCGGCATCAGAGGTCTCGATGCAAAAACAGATAGAAAGACATGCTGTAGGCTATATAAGACTAGAGAGACAGAGAAAACATATAGCCACACAGGTGCTGGACAACATGAAAACTCAAACTAACCAATCTGTTTCCACGATTTGGTCAACTTCATCGTTCTAGTCGCTACTGTCGGAAATTGTGATCCTTCGTATAAAGAGCTTCATCCTGCCATTGTTTGTCGGCAACAGAGGTCTCGATGCAAAACCAGAGAGACTATAATTATAAGACTGGAGAGACAGAGAAAACATATAGCCACACAGGTGCTGGACAACATGAAAACAGTAACTAGGTTGAGAGACCTAAGTTAATAGAATATGACATAAATCATCCTGCCTGTCTTCTGAATCTTAGATACTTAGCATCTTCCAAATGGTCTGAAGATCTCATCAGCAACCAATCTATCGGATTCGTCGCAAACCTTCATAGAAGCTCAAACTAACCTATCTGTTTCCACGATTTGGTCAACTTCATCGTTCTAGTCGCTCCTGTCGGGAATTGTGATCCTTCGTGTAAAGAGCTTCATCCTGCCATTGTTTGACGACATCAGAGGTCTCGATGCAAAAACAGAGAGACAGACATACTGCTATATAAGACTAGAGAAACAGAGAAAACATATAGCCACACAGGTGCTGGACAACATGAAAACAGAAACTTGGTAGAGAGATCTACGATAAGAGAAAGAGAGAAAATTGAGAAAATTGATAGGCAGAAAGACCTAAGACATAAATCGTCCTGCCTGTCAACTGAATCTTTGCTACTAAGCTTCCAACTGGCGTGAAGATTTCATCAGCAACCAATCTATCGGATTCGTCGCAAACCTTGATAAAGCCTCAAACTAACCTAGCTGCATCCACGAATAGCTGCTTTCACGAGAGTTGGTCAACTGAATTACCTTAGTGGCTGCTGTCCGGAATTGTGATCCTTCGAGTAAAGAGCTTCATCCCGCCATTGTTTGTCGACATCAAAGTCTCGATGCAAAAACAGAGAGACAATATACTGTAGATATAAGACTAGAGAAACAGAGAAAACATATAGCCACACAGGTGCTGGACAACATGAAAACAGAAATAGGTAGAGAGACCTACGATAAGAGAAGGTGAGAAAATTGAGAGGCAGAAAGACATAAATAGGCACACACATTGATGGACAACATAAACACAGAAACTAGGTAGAGAGGCCTAAGATAAGAGAGGTGAGAAAATTGAGAGCCAGAAATAACTATGACATAAATCGTCCTGCCTGTAATCTGAATCTTTGCTACTTAGCATCTTTCAGATGGCCTGAAGACGTCATCAGCAACCAATCTATCGGATTCGTTGCAAAACTTCTTAAAAACTCAAACTAACCTAGCTGCTTCAACGAATAGCTGCTTTCTCGACAGTCCATGAATTGAATCGCCTTAGTAGCTGCTGTCCGGAATTGTGCTCCTTCGAGTAAAGAGCTGCATCCTGTTGTCGGCATCAGAGGTCTCGGTGGAAAACAGATAGACAGATATACTGTAGGCCTACGCTGTATAAGACTAGAGAATCAGAGAAAACATATAGCCACACAGATGCTGGACAACAAGAAAACAGAAATTACTTAGAGAGACCTAAGATAAGAGGTGAAAAAATTGAGAACCAGAAAGACCTAAGACATACATCGTCCTGCCTGTCATCTGAATCTTAGAATCTTTGCATCTTCCAAATGGCCTAAAGACTTCATCAACAACAAATTTATCGGATTCGTCGTAAACTTTCATAAAAATTCAAACTAACCTAGCTGCTTCCACAAATAGCTGCTTTCTCGACAGTCGTTGAATTGAATCGCCTTAGTAGTCTCGATGCAAAAACATAGAGACAGACATGACATACTGTAATCTATATAAGACTAGAGAAGCAGAGAAAACATATAGCCACACAGGTGCTGGACAATACAAAAAAAACTTGGAAGAGAGACCTTCGATAAGAGAAGGAGAGAAAATTGAGAAAATTGAAAGGCAGAAAGTCCTAAGCCATAAATCGCCCTGCCTGTCAACTGAATCTTTGCTACTAAGCACCTTCCAACTGGCGTGAAGATTTCATCAGCAACCAATCTATCGGATTCGTCGCAAACCTAGATAAAGCCTCAAACTAATCTAGCTGCATCCACGAATAGCTGCTTCCACGAGAGTTGATCAACTGAATTACCTTAGTGGCTGCTGTCGGGAATTGTGATCCTTCGAGCAAAGAGCTTCATCCTGTCATTGTTTGTCGACATCAGAGGTCTCGATGCAAAAACAGATAGACAGACATACTGTAGGCTATATAAGACTAGAGAAACAGTGAGAACATAATTGCCGCACATATTGAAAGGCAGAACACACAAACTAGGCAGAGAGACCTAAAAGATAAAAGGTGAGAAAATTGAAACATTGAGAGACAGAAAGACCTATAAGACATTTATTAATTGTCCTGCCTCTCATCTGAATCTTTGCTACTTAGCATCTTCCAAATGGCCTAAAAACTTCATCAGTAACCAGTCTATCGGATTCATCGCAAACGCTGATAAAAACTCAAACTTACCTATAGCTGCTTCCACGAATTGCTGCTTCCACGAGAGTTGGTCAACTGAATTACCTTAGAGGCTTGCTGTCTGGAATTGTGATCCTTCGGGTAAAGAGCTTCATCCTGCCATTGTTTCTCGGCATCAGAGGTCTCGATGCAAAACTAACCTAGCTGCTTACACGAATAGCTGCTTCCACGAGAGTCGGTCAACTCTATCGCCTTAGTAGCTGCTGTCCGGAAATGTGATCTTTCGAGTAAAGAGCTGCATCCTGTTGTCGGCATCAGAGGTCTCGATGCAAAAACAGATAGAAAGACATGCTGTAAGCTATATAGGACTAGAGAGACAGAGAAAACATATATAGCCACAAAGGTGCTGGACAACATGAAAACAGTAACTAGGTAGAGAGACCTAAGTTAATAGAAGGTGAGAAAATTGAGAGCCAGAAATACATATGACATAAATCTTCTTGGAAGTCTTCTGAATCTTAGATACTTGGCATATTCCAAATGGTCTGAAGATCTCATCAGCAACCAATCTATCGGATTCGTCGCAAACCTTCATAGAAGCTCAAACTAACCTATCTGTTTCCACGATTTGGTCAACTTGATCGTTCTAGTCGCTCCTGTCGGGAATTGGGATCCTTCGAGTAAAGAGCTTCATCCTGCCATTGTTTGTCGACATCAGAGGTCTCGATGCAAAAACAGAGAGACAGACATACTGTAGGCTATATAAGACTAGAGAAGCAGAGAAAACATATAGCCACACAGGTGCTGGACAATACGAAAACAGAAACTTGGTAGAGAGACCTTCGATAACAGAAGGAGAAAAAATTGAGAAAATTGAAAGGCAGAAAGACCTAAGCCATAAATCGTCCTGCCTGTCAACTGAATCTTTGCTACTAAGCACCTTCCAACTGGCGTGAAGATTTCATCAGCAACCAATCTATCAGATTCGTCGCAAACCTAGATAAAGCCTCAAACTAACCTAGCTGCATCCACGAATAGCTGCTTCCACGAGAGTTGATCAACTGAATTACCTTAGTGGCTGCTGTCGGGAATTGTGATCCTTCGAGCAAAGAGCTTCATCCTGTCATTGTTTGTCGACATCAGAGGTCTCGATGCAAAAACAGATAGACAGACATACTGTAGGCTATATAAGACTAGAGAAACAGTGAGAACATAATTGCCGCACATATTGAAAGGCAGAACACACAAACTAGGCAGAGAGACCTAAAAGATAAAAGGTGAGAAAATTGAAACATTGAGAGACAGAAAGACCTATAAGACATTTATTAATTGTCCTGCCTCTCATCTGAATCTTTGCTACTTAGCATCTTCCAAATGGCCTAAAGACTTCATCAGTAACCAGTCTATCGGATTCATCGCAAACCTTGATAAAAACTCAAACTTATCTATAGCTGCTTCCACGAATAGCTAACTGTTTCCACGATTTGGTCAACTTGATCGTTCTTGTCGCTCCTGTCGGTATTGTGATCCTTAGAGTAAAGAGCTTCATCCTGCCATTGTTTGTCGGCATCAGAGGCCTCGTTGCAAAAACAGATAGACAGACATACTGTAGGCTATATAAGACTAGAGAAACAGAGAAAACATATAGCCACACAGGTGATGGACAACATGAAAAGAGAAACTAGGCAGAGAGACCTTTAATAAGAGAAGGAAAGAAAATTGAGAGCCAGAAAGACCTAAGACATACATCGTCCTGCCTGTCATCTGAATCTTTGCTACTTAGCATCTTCCAAATGGCCTGAAGATCTCATCAGCAACCAATCTATCGGATTCGTCGCAAACCTTGATAAAGACTCAAATTTACCTAGCTGCATCCACGAATAGCGGCTTTCACGAGAGTTGGTCAACTGAATCACCTTACTGGCTGCTGTCCGGAATTGTGATCCTTCGAGTAAAGAGCTTCATTCTGCCATTGTTTGTCGTCATCAGAGGTCTCGATGCAAAAACAGATAGAAAGACATGCTGTAGGCTATATAAGACTAGAGAAACAGAGAAAACATGTAGCCACACAGGTGCTGGACAACTTGAAAACAGAAACCAGGTAGAAAGAGAGACCCTAAGAGAGGGTAAGAAAAATGAGAGAACGAAAGACCTTAGACATAAATCGTCCTGTTTGTCATCTGAATCTTTGCTGCTTAGCATCTTCCAAATGGCCTGAAGATTTCATTATTAACCAATCTATGGGATTCGTCGCAAACCTTCATAAAAACTGAAACTAACCTAGCTGCTTCCACGATTAGCTGCTTCCACGATAGACGGTTAACTGGATCGTTCTAGGCGCTCCTGTCGGGAATTGTGATCCTTCGAGTAAAGAAGACAGACCTAAAAGAAAATAGATCGCCAAAAACAGGAGAGCTATAGACAGACATAAGTCAAGATAAGGAAAAACAGAGGCCGACAGGCCTAAGGCAAGCAAGTAAGTAGTTTATTCACCACAAAATAAAGCAAAATGATACACAAATTTTACCGAGTGGTGGGCTACCGGTGAAGTCACAAGACTCATCTCGCCGGTCACCCTAATAATAATGCTGGCGTAGTACACGATAGAAAGAAAAGGCAATAGTAAGATATAAACAAGAGAAGCAAACAGACAACAGACACACGAATTGGAGAAAACAGAAAGAGAGAAACTATATGCACGAAGACAGAATTAGTATTGGGTTAACGAGATAACAGAGAGGCAGACTGAACTCAGACAAAAGAAACAGAGAAAACTTTTGGCTACAAAGGCGCTGGACAGCATGACAAGAGAAACTGGGGAGGAAGAGAGACCTAAGATAAGAGGTGAGAAAATTGAGAGGCCCAAAGACCTAAGACCTCAATCGTCCAGCGCCTCATCTGTATCATAGCTACTTGGCATCTTCCAAATGGCCCGAAGATTTCACCAGCAACGAATTATCGGATTCGTCGCAATCCTTCATAAAACTCAAACTAATCTAACTCCTTTCTCGAGAGTCGGTCAACTGGATCGTCCTAGTCGCTCCTGTCCGAAATTGTAAAGTAAAGAGCTTCATCCTGCCATTGGTTGTCGGCATCAGAGGTCTCGTTGGAAATATTGCTTGAGGTCAACAGCTTGCGCGTCATGTCAGATGTCAGAGTAGCGGTGTCAGTGGCGGCGATTCCAAGGCTTACGGTATACTTACGCTACTTGACGGTACAAGGGCCCGACGGTGCTACAGCTGTGGCACCGTCGGGCTCTTGTCAGGACGGACGGTTCCCAAAACTTGCGGAGTTCTCTGGCCTATGAAATTTATACTGACGGTGCCATAGTGGCACGCGTGTCAGGGATTGACGGTGCCAGAGCTGACTTAGTTGACATTGTGCCAGGACGGACGGTGCCAAAACTGCCGGACTTCTCTGGCCTCTTTAATTTATCAACATGCTGATGTTGTATGTATATATTAATTTTACATAACGCCTTAATTAAGTAGCTTTAAGTCGATAAAACACTGCCAGAGCTATTATAATAGAAGTAATTAGAATAAACTAAATTGGGACAATGTCAATAACACTGATCAAAGGTTTTTGAGATACCTAAAATGTGCTTATACAGTTTTAATATACATTCATATACTATTTGAATGTATCTAAGTATAGGCCAGAGATAGGCAATATACGACCTGCGAGTCGGATTCGGCCTTCTGGGGACCTTTGAACCGTCCCTTGAAATGTATATTATTATTATTATTAGCATTGTACCTGGCACTTGGGAACTTTTTATCCGTGTTATGCTTTTTTAAAACTTTATAAACTGGAAACATATTTTTTATTGTAGTTTAGAACTGTAGGTAAATTAGGATAATTATAGGTTTTCATCATAAAAATATTCTTTATTTATATTTAGACTAGTTTGAATAAAATTATTTGTCTCATTTTCTGAGGCAAATGAATCTGCAAAAATTAGCCTGCGATTGGCATAGGCCTACGGCCTCTGAGCTGCCCACAAAATCTTAGAGCGGCCCTTTGTTAAAGAAGTTGCCCTTGCCTGATATAGCCCTACATTCGTATGATTAAGATATGAGTCATATGACAATTTGTATATTTCACATTTGGTGATTAACGACTGCCTCGTAATCGTAATCGTAAACTCCAGATTTCTAAAGCGCGGCTTGAAAGCTGAGCGCAGAGCACCAGTCTACTCAAGAGCGTTGGTGATGTCATGATGCTGTGACTGCCAGAATCTTTGGCGTCGATCGAACCTCACATCGCGACAGAAGGGAATAGTTGCATGTCGTATAATTTACAATGTTGCACAATAAATGCAACACTGATTCTCAAGAATTCGGCAAAATGTTTCAAGTGAAACAGCCTGAAATCATAGTTTGGCGCTATATAAGTGGAGTCTGAGTGGACTGCGATCTATTTCAAGGGTTTTCATTAGACCTAGGCTAATTAAGTGAATATTATCATCAGCTGATAATTATATGAAGCATTAGAGTAATTTAACATTCACCTCCTGCTGTCGAAATCTTCCCGTTCAACTGTCCTCCTCGAGTCGAAGGAAGCTCGTCGATCGATCGCCTTCCTATTTAAGTGAGAAATAATAATAATAATGCTGATGATAACAATAATAATTATAGATGATGATGATGATGATGATGATGAAGATGATGATGAAGATGATGATGATGATGATGATGATGATGATGATGATGATGATGATGATGATGATGATGATAATAATAGATAATAATGATGGCAATAGTAACAATGATGACAATAATAATAATAATAATAATAATAATAATAATAATAATAATAATAATAATAATAATAATAATAATAATAATAATAATAATAATAATAATAATAATAATAATAATAATAAGTGTTTTAACAATGATAATAATAATAATAATAATAATAATAATAATAATAATAATAATAATAATAATAATAATAATAATAATAATAATAATAATAATAATAATAATAATGGCATGCTCAACGATGTTATTTGGCGAGCTTTCACCAGAGCCAAAATTCCGGCAATCAAAGAGCCCAATGGCCTCTCCAGATAAGACGGCAAAAGGCCTATAGTCACCATCATACCTTGGTACAGAGGTCGTTGCTTGGCATGGGATGTCACGGTGCCAGATACTTTCGCTGCATCCTACGAACATAATTATAACATCGCAAAATGCAGGTGCGGCAGCCGAAAAGGCAGCTCGCAATAAGGAAAACAAATATGCCGCTATCTCACAATCACATCATTTCGTTCCTGTTGCAGTCGAAACTGCAGGAAGCTGGCACACAGAATCACTGCAGTTTGTTCAAGAACTAGGACGCAAGATCTCAGCAGCGACAGGCGACCAGCGTGAGACCAGTCATCTTCTACAACGCTTATCAGTCGCCCTACAAATTGGAAACTCTCTCTCCGTTTTAGGCACCTCAGATTGCAACAACAGTAGCCCAGGACTGAACGACGGCTTATAAAAATATTGAAAACAGTTACTTTTAATCAGTCTGTACATATGTTTGTTGGCTTTATGAAGAAATAAATTTGTCTTATAATAATAATCTTTATTAATTCAAACTGACAAGTATGCAGTAAGATAACATGATATAGTAGCAACAGATATGATAATAACTTTAACAGAAGTCAAATTTAACAGTCTGTATGGCAGCCTGCAAGGCGCCCATCTATCCTACTGCTCATTTTACCAAAGCCACCTGGCGAATGGAAGGCTGAGTTAACCTTATGGGGCTAGCGGGTATTCGCGTCCTTTTGATCTTCGTGCCAGTGTGTTACCATCCTACCATCTCTCCGCCCAGTAGGCCTAGGTCTATCATTCTATAGAAAAATGAAATGATTTAATTTTTAAATGTGGTGCTACAGAAGTCACCAAGCCTCAATATATAGTTCTAATGTACTCAAATAAATTAAAAAATTAAAAATGTAAAAATTAAGAAATTAAATCAAAAAACAAAATTTATTTACTTGAAAATAAATATTTTGACGCTATGGAAGTCACCGAGTTCCACTATCTTATTCAAGTAAATTTTAAAATTAAGTTCAATGAAAAATAAAAATACACAAACAATTAAAAATTAGGCTTAAGCAACTTATATGGCCTATTAAAAAATATTTAATTGTTATTCAGTGCTATAAAAATCACTTAGTTTCACTAGCTTACTCAGATAAAATTTAAATATAAATTTTGCACTCAAAACTGAAATTTAAGAAGTAAAAGAACAGATAAGGTAGGGAATTGTATTGTGGCCCTACAGAAGCTATTCAGTCTTATCGACGAAAGAAGACGAGATTTGTAGCCCACAGATCGTTATAACTCATCATCAATCAATCAATCAATCAATCAATCAATCAATCGTTTATTTGTAGCCAAACAACAATAAACAATAATATTACAAATCAGATTGCACTTTTAAGTATGGATTGTTGAATGCCACAAGGGAAGGCCCTGAAGGGATCAAAGATCCCGCTAAGTAGGGACACCTCTATATAATTTCAACAGAATATGTGGCGACCGAAAAAGCAACTTTACTTAGTATAACAGTTGTTGACTTGATTAACATAAAAATCTTAACAAACCTTAACTAATTTAAACTAAATATCGAAAGTAAAAGGAATGAGTGGGAAGTGTCGTTAAACACATGGAAATAAAAGATTAATACATCAAAGCATTTAATAATTACTTTCAACTAAATAAATGCGAGGCTTATTCTTAAACAGTGTGAGGGAGATTTTCTGATTTCTTGAGGAATTTTATTCCAGGTAGTGGCGCCAATAGATTTTATTGAGAACTGACGAGTGTTTGAGCGGGCAAAGACACTTCTATAATTTACGGAGTTTCTTGTTAAGTGGGAGTGAACCTCTGAGGCAATATTAAAGAATCCCTTGTATACTGGAGGTAGTAGACCTCGGTCGTACTTGTAGGCCTACATAAATTCACCGATTTGGAACAGCCTGAGCTGCTCTAATTTTAATACTTTAAAGCTAAAAATAGAGGGTTGGTATGAGATCCATAAGTATAGTACCAGCCACTATACGGATCACCCGTTTTGCAAAATTATCAGTCTTTGTAACCTTGTAGTGAGGCCCATACTAAATTACAATAAGCTAAATAAGGATATAATGAGAGTAATGCAATTATTTTAAACGGTTGGATGGAGGCAAAATAGGCCTATGTGCAGAACGGGCAATGATTCCGATGTTTATATATTCGTTTATTGTACACAGAAAAAATAGATAGTAGTATACTATGATCGAAGTAATAGGCTAATAGCTTAGTAAGAGTTCGGGAATAACATACGAGCTATAAAATTTCGTGAGTCTTTTTCAGAAATACTTCCTTGGCTTAGCGTAACATTGTTCATTTTTGAGGTACAAGCATAAGATTTCATATTTGGAGTCAGGAATTAATGCAGATTAACGCCTGATATATCCACATTGCGAGATATTACTACAAAGAATGATTTTGGAGGTTTTTGTAAATGAGCGATAATAAAGGAAGTTTTCTATAGCGAGGCGTGTCATTACACATTTAGTACATTCTGATTGAGGCAGCTGCGGTCAACTGCGAGTCAGAAACAGTTCTTGTTTCACTTTAATCTAATAATAGTGATAAGAATTTTTCTTCTTGAGAATTAAATGAAATTATTATTTGTTTAGTATTTTCATTTGCGAACATTTAGTATCGAGTTCGTACGTTTTACCAGGGCTGTTAAAGGCTTGGTTTTTTGGTTTTTGGTTTTGGTTTAAAAAAACCAAAAATAAAAACCGCAAATTTTGGTTTTTTGGTTTTACAAATTTCAAAATTATAAATGCAAAAATTTTCGTCTCTTCAACTCTCCTGACAATTGTTGTATGGCCTTTGTTAACTTCGTTTTATGACATTCTACGGTTCTACTATTCTAGTTAATTTCATTTATAATATGCCTCTGATTAATTTGAACGGTATTATGCCATTTTATGAGTTTTCTGATCCGAAATAGGAAATCTCAAAAACAAAAAACCAAATAACCAAAAAACCAAATAAAACCAAAACCAAAAAACCAACTTTTCATTTTGAAAAAGTTTGGTTTTGAGTTCCTACGTTTTACGGTATATTTTGGCATGTTGCGCGAAATGTTTTCTAACGACACTAACCCTGACCCTAATCGACCTTCACGACGCCTAAACTTACCCTAACCGACTCTCACGACGCCTCCTAACCGACACTGACGGCGCGAGAAAATTGTCCTGATTTGAGTGCTGTTCCACATGGTCGGGACTTGCTGCTGACATTTAGTAATCACTTGGGAATAGCTGTAAAGCAAATTAGAGAAAATTCAGATCATGATGCTGTGCATTTAATGCATAGGCCCTACTGTTAAGTTGATCAGAAATTATATGTTCCAGAGAAAAGATTCTCATTTTACAGGTACATTTTGTTCTGAACCCCACTTCAGATTTACTAATTGTCATGTCTCCCCTTCTACGTCATCTACTTCCTCATCCTCTTCCATTCCCATCCGTAACAAGGTGTGGGCCACCGCAGTGCATATTTTTACTGATTTGGACTACTGGGACAAAGTCTGCTACACTACTTTCAATCTTTCAATGTTATTGGAATCCAACATTGAAAATAGAGTATTATCTGGGGCAAATCACAAAAACTACTGGGACAAATCCTAAAACTAATGGGACATTTGTCCCATTAGTTATACAGTTAAAATATGCACTGGGCGACCGATAGTTCATCCGGGTAGAATCTTGGAGGGGGTTCGCCTCCGGGCCCCTGTTACAGTTGACTCCCATAAGGTTTTGGAAATAGCAGGACTGGTAGTGAGTATCCTTACTTGATTCCTTGGGTGCTATCTCAGGTGAATCCCTTCTAACAAATTCAGAAAGAAGCAGGATTTAACGATTCTCGAGTGGTACCAGGCCTGAATTTGTCCGCAGCCCTCGGATGGAGAGCAATTTGCATTGGGGCAAATCAAGGTTCCTACGGGCCCGTATGTCCATAATCCTCCTCCTCATTTCCATTAAGCTTTCACATAATCCCTCAAGTATTCTCCCTTGGGATTCCAGACCCAGTTCTATGCATCCAACCTAGGGAGGATGGGCTTTTCTGTTATAGGAATTTGGGATTCATTCCCTTGGATCACCCCTGGAGAGCTAGGCTNACAGACGATTCTTACTTACTCATTGGATCGCGAAACATTGGAACAGAACAGAATGTGCCCCAGAATATCTCATGCAGGGAAAAATGTAACAACCTTCATATCAACCACTCCAAGATCCGTCATTTGGAAGTCGTTTGATGCGACATGTCCTCTTTTGTTTTCCAGCCATAAGTCACTAACGTCAATTGAACAAGGGCCATTAACATCCTCGGGGTAACAATTAGTGAGAAACTGACTGTTAAGGAACACGTTGACAGTATCCTCAGTTCCTGGTCCTCATCTATGTGCGCCCTGAAAACTACGAGAGCGTGGTATGCCAACGTAGGCTCTACATGAGGAGACTCGAGCAACAGCTATGGCTAGAGTGTCTCTGGCCTAGTGGGGGTCTCTGAGTGGAATAGATTGTTATTGACTGGAACGCTTCACTCATCGACTCTGGCGAGCTGAATTTCTGCCGCAGAGGCCTTGGCAAACCGAGCGGACGATGCGTTGTTCAAGGTCATAATGATCGATCCCAAACACGTTCTACGTCGATTGTGCCATGAGCGACAGGAGAGCCGATGCACTCTGCGACTCAGGTCCCACCACTCTGTCCTCCCAGCCACGGACAGCAAGATCTTGTTAACACGTTAGATGTATAAAACATTTTACTAGCTGCTTTCTGGAATCTCCGCCAGTTTCACTCGAAAACATTGTAAACTAATACAACTAGCCCCGTTAGAATAATACTTATAGTGCTGAACAGTGCACTATCCATAGCTGTAATAGTTTAGTATCTAGCATCATTACAGTATAATTATGCATTGTGGTTACTTACAGCGTTTTGACAGCTAGTTATTAATAAACGAAAATACACAACAATTATAACATCAACAACAGCCACAACAATTATAACAACATCAACAACAACAACAACAACAATAATAATAATAATAATAATAATAATAATAATAATAATAATAATAATAATAAGGCATTATTATTTAGGCGTGATTATTCTTCGGAATTGCTTTTAGAAGCCTGAGGGATCATTTATACTCGGGCAAAAAAATAATAATTATTATTACCTGGGTATTATTATTATTATTTGAGCTTTGTCATTTCCAGTTTTAACAAAGATGCTGTGTATTTTTACTTGATGTATTGGTACATATGCTACCATTATTATTATTATTATTATTATTATTATTATTATTATTATTATTATTATTATTATTATTATTATTATTATTATTATTATTATTATTATTATTATTATTATTATAATTATTATTATTATTATTATTATTATTATTATTATTATTATTATTAAGCTTATTATTATTATTATTATAACAAAGTTAGCAATTTAGCATGGTAAGGACGAGGAAAAACAGATGGCGTTCCCGCGTTGGACAGCTACCGAGAGTCTTTGGAATAGATAGTTTGTTTCGAGGGTGTCATGTGTTGCATCCGTCAACCTTCGTCCGAGCTCCAACACAAAATTCAATCCTTCTGAGCTCCAAGCACCGCTGGACTCTAGTGCTACCGCCACGAAAGGATGTGTTCGCGTGATAGTGGCGTATTTCAATCTCTTGGCGGTGGCTGCCCGGTTTGCGAATTATTATTATTATTATTATTATTATTATTATTATTATTATTATTATTATTATTATTATTATTATTATTATTATTATTATTATTATTATTATTATTATTATTATTATTTTTTATCATTATTTTTAACCCGAGGTATCTATAATCCCTCAGGTGTCAGATATTATTATTATTATTATTATTATTATTATTATTATTATTATTATTATTATTATTATTATGAACGTTGTACGAGACATCAGTTATCATCTGTTCAGGATTCGCCGCTCGTCGGGTCCTATCAGCCTTGACATGGTGCCCTGGAAAGCCACTGCGTTGAAGCGTTGTAATTATTATTATTATTATTATTATTATTATTATTATTATTATGTAAATGTCATTTCAGTAGAGTTCAGAGATCGGTGGCAGTGTCCCGGAGAGGCAGATGGCGTTCCCCCGTTGAAGAGCCACTGAAATCCGTTGGAAAAGGTATGATGACTCCATTGGATCATGTGTTGCGTCACTTGTCCGTCTTCCCAACTCAGAAACGAACTGCAGTCCCTCTTTGCTCCAAGCGCCGCCAGTTTCTAAGGCGACCGCTACAAAAACGTGGGTGGTAGCGATGGTGGAATATTTGACCCTCTTGGAGACAACTGCGCGTTCGGCGGCTTCCCCAGCTCCAGTAGATGTATGGCCAAGATGAGACGTGGCGTAGGTGTCGGGCACTGTCACATCCCATGCAAGACATCGTCCACGTGACCAAGGGATCAGCGTGACACCGTCTGGTTATTATTATTATTATTATTATTATTATTATTATTATTATTATTATTATTATTATTATTATTATTATTATTATTATTATTTTTATCATCATTTTTTTTACCCGAGGTATCTATAATCCCTCAGGTGTCAGATATTATTATTATTATTATTATTATTATTATTATTATTATTATTATTATTATTATTATTATTATTATTTTTTTTTTTATTATTATTATTATTATTATTATTATTATTATTATTATTATTATTATTATTATTATTAACGTTTATTGATTCAAAATGATTATTAGCAAAAGAGTGACAGCAAGTTTAACAGGAGTCGAATTTAACTGTACGGCAGCCTGCAAGGCGCCAATTGATCTATCTTAATGCTCATTTTGCCGTCGCTCGTATTGGAAGACTGAGTAAAACCTTACGGGGCTATTTGGGTATCTGATCTTCGTCCCTGCCTGCTATCATTCCACCGTCTCCGCGCCAAGCACATTATGTATTTTTAAGTGGAGGACTGCGTGTGAGAACGTTGGAGGTAGCTGGAATTTACAAGCTGATTAGATATCCAGATTTACCGTATGAAAAGCGGTAATCCCAGTTTCGGAAACTCAAATAAGCACATAACCTAATGATAAAGTAGTTGATGATAATTATATACATGTATGTACGTACGTGCGTAGACTACTCCGGTGGCGCTCTGCTACCTACGTTAAACTTCTTAAGTCGCATCTGTTTAGATCTGTTGGGTAGTCACGTTTAGCGCCTTCGTGAGTTTCCTCTAAGGCGCTATATAAATGGCCATATACATACATACATACATGTATGTATGGCTGGATGCATTTATACGCTTGTGTACGTATATATATGTGTGTACTTATACGTACAAGTGTAACTATGTTCTTTTCTCATTGGTCTTCCTAAGGTTCGTCTTTCACCTCTTCAGCCGGTCCTAAATGCTGCCGCCAGATTAATAGCTATAGCACGCCTACCACGGTACTCTCACATTTCTACTTTCATGTTTGAACAACTGCACTGGCTTCCTCTCTCTGATTGCATTAAATTCAAAATCCTCATTTTAGTCTTCAAGGCACAAAGGGGTCTTTCCCCTAAATATTTAGCTGATGTATAACTCCGGCCTCTTTCAGACTCCTCCCATCGACAACTACGCTCATCAAACAGACTTGAGCTTCTAGTTCCTCATACAGCTATGGCTCAGTCCCGGTGCTTTACTTCAATTGGTCCCTCTCTTTGGAATACGCTGTCTCCATCTACTCGCTCTCGAATTCTAGCTAGTAACCTCTCTTCCACCTCTGCTTTTCTCAAAATCTGTTTCTTCTCTTTGGCCTTGCGCACTGGGAGCGCCTCTGAATGGTTCACCCTATGAGAGGCGCTTTATAAATGTTTGAATACGGGGCTTCCGCGCTGAAAGCGCCTCTGAATAGTCTATGCTCCGAGAGGCGCTCTACACATTTTTTAGATACGATACGATACAATACAATAGGATAACTTATTTAGCACACTTATAATGAAGAATTTGAGGTCGCCTTTATGCATTACTGTCCTGTGAATAGGCCGGTTCCCGCGATTTCGCTTTTTGTTTGCTACAAAATGGCCCATAGCATCAAGATGTGGCACACAAAAACCAAGTCCATACTGAGGTCAATAGGCAAAAGAGTCGTCTGAATGAGACCTAAATCTCAAATGAACTGCAGAAGAAGAATAACGACTGAGCCGATCAAGTGAACATAAATTCCAAGGATGGAGCTAAATGACGAGAGATAGTTCCTGTGTTGTGCCATAATTAGTAAAAGCTCCCTTACAGCGAAAATAAAACGATTACCTTGACGGTAAGTATAACTTTAACTAAACTATTTTTAACCATATTTAGATAACGCATTGACTATAATTGTCAAGGAGGCTCTGACCTCTTTTTTAAATAGGGCAAGATTCGGAAGAGTGCGCAGTGACTTCGTTAGGTTATTCCAGGCAGAAGGACCAGCACATCTTGAGGTAAAATAACGAGTGTTAGTGCGGGCATAGGTTCCATCAAAGTTATCGAGAGATCTTGTATAATGAGAATGTGTTTTAAATAAAATATAGTTATTTCTAAAAGCTTCTATAGCGATTGCGACTAACGCAAATTCTCAAAATTAGTAGTCATTGTAATCCTGTAGTCATAATGTCACTACAAGATCTTAAGCGGCCCAAACGTGGAAACTGGGAATGCTGTCTGGAGTCATTTCAAATACGAATCAGTCAAAAATATTAGTTCGAGTATCATCAACGACCAGTGTCTCCAGCTACCTACGATTTTAGGTCGTTAAAAATATCTGATCATTTCTTAGTTTAGACGTCAACTTACGCGTTTGAGCGACTGGGGTTGACGAAGAGTTTTGGGGAGAAGTTAAATGATCCGACTGCATGAGCTTCTGATGGCAGAGAATATGGTTCATAATCGTAATTTCCTAAATGTTTAAGTTCTACTCTAAAGCTACGTAAGTGCATGGCACAAGTTTAATCACGAGGGATGAGTGGTGTCAGAGTGAGAGTAGTAATTTAATTATAGACTAGGCCGAAAGTCAGTCATGCAATTACTGCATGAAGTCCTGACATTTAACAGAGCCTTAGCTGATCTCGTTTTAAGTTTAGTCACGATGGTGTCAGAGTGAGAGGGGTAACTCAATTTTCGACTAGGTCGAAAGCCGGTCACTCTGGTCATCCTGAAATCACAGACCGTTACTGCATAAAGTCCGTCTCATGACATTTACCAGAGACTTGGCGGCCCACGATTTAATTGAACTGATTCACCAGGCTGTCATTGGTTATTAAACTTCAGCTATACTTAGATGGCTGGTGATTACCAACAGGATTTAATGTGATAGGCAATAGGTCTATGACATGTATTTTTGACCATGGGAGAGTTGCTAACTCTCGACGTAGTCTATTATTATACGTCTCCCAGTAGATCCGGTGGAGTAGACGTATTCAACGGGCAATTTAAAAGAATTCTTCTACTATGTCTGGAAATTCAAGGTACCATATGATAATAAGTTTTTATATATAAATATATAGTATTTTAAACATCGCATTGTAGAGCACAGAGACCGCTTGATAGCGTTCTTGTTTCTGATTTCTGACGAATTTGTATTTCATTGACGGCGGGATAACCCTATTGACTTTTGTCGAGTTGTGAATTGTTTTTGAAATTGTTTAAGTAACTTATGCTATGCAATTTAAGTGACTTATGCAATACGTTACAGCAGTACATTTATATTTCCCTCCATACAGCATTCAGAAGTTCATATTGAAGTCAGGCAACCATTGTCTAAGAGCCATGAGTAGACTGGAAGAGATAAGTTTTCAGCTTACAGCGAAAGACAGCCTCGTTAGGACAGTTGCAAACACGAGGAGGGAGAGAGTTCCAAATAAACATCGCATTGTGAGGTGCAGGATCCGCTTTATTGTTTCCTTTTATCTGATAGCTGACGAATTTGTATATCATTGCCGCAGGGTTTGGCCTATTAACTTTTGTCGAGTTGTGAATTGTTTTGAAATGGTTTAAAGAATATACTATGCAATTTAAGTTACTTATAGAATACATTAGGCTACATTACAGCAGTACATTGATATTGCCCTACTAACAACATTCAGAAGTGCATAGAACCATGAGTAGACTGGAAGAGTAAGGTTTCCGGTTTAGTGCGAAATACATTCTCTCGTTAAGATAGTTGCGAACAGGAGGAGCTAGAGAGTTCCAGATGGAGGAACCATCAACTGTGAATGAACGCCAGTCAAAGACAAAACGTGTACCAGAAACAACATACTTTCCAACAGATGCTGATCGAAGATAAGAGCGACCTGTAACCCTCGGGCTACCTTCCCTATACGTTTTTATGCAGTTTTTTTTCATATGGAATATAATTTTTACATTTAGGTAACTATAGCAGATTCAGTTGGGCACATTTTGAGGTAAACATCATGGTGGTATCTCACGCCATTAAAAAGTTATACCCGATATACCCGAGGTACCAGGGGGGTGCGGATACCACCTCCTTAGTTTTTTTATTATAGCGTAGTCATTTTTCTTCCTGGAAGAGAAACAAATATACCATTCTGTAGAAGGAATGCAGGGCTATATTTGCTTGCTTACTTATTTGTCTTTTGAACACTGGAAGTGATCAAAATAAATAATAATACGCGATATCTGTCTGAAAATGGCTGAATGCAGCATCACAACGTAAACCGATATTTCTACGTAAACGTTTGTCAACAGCTACAGATTTAGAACTTATATTAGCTGATACAGATAATGAAGATGAAGTGAGAAGCCAGTTTACAGGAAGCATTCGCACAAAACAACGAAAGTAACTTGCAATAACTGCAAGGACCACTGACATATTATTTTGACTACCGTGAACATGAACAATAACGCAGTTTTGTTTCATGTTGATATAGTTGCATGCCTTTAGATATCGCTACAACTATGGACTAGTTTATAGGCCATTGTTACAAATGAAGCATCATTATGTTTAAAATGTTCTTGGATACATAGATCAGTTTCAAAACACACATAATCTTATATGTTGTTTATCCAAAAAGTAAATAATGCACGTAATAATATAAAATATCGCTAATTATCGGTTCCGTTGTTAAAAATTATGTAATTTCGAGGTGCATTCACATAATGTACAACTAAATATACCATTCTGTTCATAAATGAATGCTGAATCCACTGCTGTATTACAAGATATGATATGTGAAACCAAACGCGAAATCCAGGGGGTGGTAACCATCCCCCATGGTAGCCCGTGTCACAAAAAACCTCGATAGCCTGAGGGTTAACAGACTTACAGGATGCGATCATGGAAGATAGGTTGTTTGACAGTTAATTAGAGACGTTCTCTGTACACGAAGATTGCCAGCTTGATGCGCATATGCTCGCAGCTAGGAAGCCAGTGTAGAGAACAAACAGCTGGTGTGACATGGTCTCTAAGCATGTTACTACATGGTGTAGTTTTAAAGTGAAACTTTACACTATCAAAATTATAACTAAGGAATGCTCAACTGTGGACTGAACCGCAGAGATGAAAATTGTAGGTCGCGGGCGGTAGAAACACACACGGTAGAGACGAAGCTCGCAGCATCATACATGCGACCATTTGAGCAAAACGATATCGATGGTCGACGGCGATGGGTTGAACACAGGTTCAGTGCATGTGACTCTGTCAGAAGCAAGTGGTGGAAATGCAGATGGTAGGAATGAAGAAGAAGAGAGGAAGAAATCTTGAATCGCCACATAGTCTAATGACAATGACGTTGTGGATGATCAATCAATCAATCAATAAATTTAAAAAATATTGCCATAATTTACATTATGTCAGTTGTCATGAATAGTATTACCATCAGACATGGACAAAATGGGAATAGAGGCCCAATCAATGAATCAATGAATCAGTGAATCAATGAATCAATGAATCAATGAATCAATGAATCAATGAATCAATGAATCAATGAATCAATGAATCAATGAATCAATCAATCAATGAATCAATGAATCAATCAATCAATGAATCAATGAATCAATGAATCAATCAATCAATCAATCAATCAATATTACAAAAATTATTGACACAATGTACATAATTATGTCAGTTATCATGAATAGTATTACCATGTATGTATATATATATATATCTTCGTTTATTAGAACCAATCAGGCTGGCAAACCGCAGCTCAGTACATACAGGTTAAATGCATTAATATAAGAAAAGAAAAGAGGTTGAAAAGGCCTAGGCATTAGGATCACCGATTACAGGGTTCAGTTCTCGAGTTATGCTTTGATAAAGGGCTCTGGGTATAAAGTTTCTATAAAGTTTCTAAGTATGTATGTATGTATGTATGTTTGTATGTATGCATGCATGCATGTATGTATGTATGTATGTATGTATATATGTTTTGCACGTATGTATGTGCGAATCAAATCAAATCAAATCAATTTTATTGCAACCCAAACAAACATAACAGAAATATATATCTAATTGCAACCCAAAAAATAACAACAATATATATCACATAACGACATACAGAGAAAAAGAAACCAGGGTAGCAAAAGGGAAACCCAGAAGGGATGTGATCCCGCTTAAGTAGGGTCCCCGTGCCTTTGTTTTCTGTAACTTAAATTCATTATTGGCCTGTGAAAGAAAGAGAGATAAAATGGTAAGGGCCTAATTAAATCAAATCATTGCATGATAAGACAAACTTAATTATAATCTTAACTAAGAACTTAACTAAATGCGGCTTTGTGCCATTCACGGTAAGGTTATACAGATAAAAGAAGGTGCGTACGTAACCTTTTTTTGAAGATGAACAAATCATTAGCCATGAGTATATTAGAAGGGATTGCATTCCATATCAGTGTCCCCTGAGACTTGAGTGTATGGAGCCGAGCGTTGGAATGAGCCTTAACAGAACGGAAAGTGGAGGCATTTCTAGTATAGTGGGAGTGTATATGATATTAGCGTGGGGCTAGAAATCTTTGAATATCGGTGGGAGAAGTCCGTGCTCCAATCGAAAAAAGAACTCCCCAACTTGAAAATCCCTAATTTGGTCAATTTTCAGTATTTTCAATTCTCTAAACAGTGGGGCAGAATGTGCCCATTTTCGAACACCAGCAATTAATCGAACAGCCCTTTTTTGTATAATTACCAATCTTATCAACCTAGAGGGATAGGTCATTGCCCAAATCAAATTACAGTAGCTAAGATATGGATAGATGAGTGCATAATATAGATTTAACTTAACAGATTGAGGCAACAGATAAGCAATACGACTCAAAATTCCAACATTCTTAGCAATCTTATTAGAAATCTCATTAATGTGCACTTTCCATGTCAGATGTTGATCGATATGTACCCCCAGGAATCTAGTTGATTCAACCTGCGTAAGAGGTGCATCTTTGATTGTAATACCCAAATACTCACTAGGTGGTGTTTTTCTATGAGACTTGAATAAGATGTAATTGGTTTTATCAAGATTCAATGAAAGTCTATTCGCCGCAAACCATTCATTTATTTTAGCAAGTTCCATGTTCACAAGGCGCACCAGCTCCATCCAAGATCCATGGGAGTAAAAGACATTAGTATCATCCGCAAATAATATGAAGTACAAGGTAGGCGAAGTCTTAGCTAGGTCATTAATGTAAAGAAGGAATAGTAATGGCCCAAGGTTGGATCCTTGAGGGACACCATATTTAATCCAATTAAGTTCTGACCATACACCATTGCAGAGGACCCTTTGAGAACGTTTATCAAGATAACTTGCAAACCAGTTTAGTTGGGTGCCTCTGATTCCATAGTATTCTAATTTCTTTAGTAGGATACCATGATCGACCGTATCAAAGGCCTTTGCTAAATCAAAGAAGACCCCCACCGAGTATTCGTTATTATCAATGGCCCTAGTAATCATATCTTGCATATTGACTAACGCCATATAAGTGGAGTGCCCCTGTTGAAATGCATACATGTATGCATGTATGTATGTGTGTATGTATGTATGTATGTATGTATCTATGCATGTATTCATGCATGTATGTATCCATGTATGTATGTAGTTATGTATGTATGTATGCATGAATGTATGTATGTATGTATGTATGTATGTATGTATGTATGTATGTTAAATGAGACGAAAGCTTAGTGACTAACTACTTTTCAGTTGCATTTGGATAACCCCTTATATCAGTTTTGAGCTGGTTAAGTATAGGCCTAAATGGTTGTTCTTTTTAAAATTCAGAATGGATGGTGTTTCTGCGTTCATCGTTCGTGCCAGTCCTGTGCATCCTAAGTTGTATAGCGATGTGTTTCGTTCTATCCAATTTCATAATATGTTTCCAAACAAAGCGCCTCGTCATAGATTTCAATGTGGCAGCTCGATAGAGTTCTACGTTGAACCTATACATTCATGGATCGACGACATTGACATTATGAAATGCAATGCTGATGAGTTGGCCTTCACAGACGACGTTCCTGTTCTACCAGATGAAGTCAGCGGCTTTCTCGACACGATAAACTGTTCACAGATCTTGCCATATCCTGATTATCCAGGATATGTGAAGCTTCAGCGTCTGGGGAAAATGATATATAATTGGAATTGCAAGATGTTGGGTGAGCGACGAGATTGGTAAATGATTTTACATCGAACTACACAACTGTACAAAGTTATTAGAGAAGTTGTTTTAGGAAGGAACGATTGAATGATTCTCTCTTACCTCAACATAAAATAGCCTAGGCCAGAAAGAGTAGGCTTTTCTGCATTAGCCACATAGAATGTTCAACCAACTTCGCCAATGGCTTTGCAGTCATCGATTGATACACATGGTGTTCTGTGCTGTGTGCTGTGTAGTTTTAGGTTACATAACTGCACTCGAGAATTCAGTGGAATTCTTTTATGCGAGTACAATGACTGTACACTTTCAATGAGAAGATCAGGAGGTAAGATGGATAAAAGACTGGCCACTCGCCCTTCTTCATTTTCACATCACTCGTGGCTGCATAACAGGTTTAGCTCAAGGAATTTTCATCCTTCAACTCTACATGTACCGTAGCTGGGCGCGACATGCGCCATGGAAGATTTCGCTAGATGTATAGGTTTCGCTTGCAAAATACGAACGTTCTGTTCTTAACGAAATTTAACGTCGTCGAGGCTAATGTACAGAGCGACGCTGATTTGTATTGCCTAAAACGGCCTTATCTTAATTTCCAGTTAGCCTACTCTTACAAATTGAACATATTCTTGCCAGTAGGTGACTGCTATAAAAGCAAAGGAACGTTGGTTATAGAATTTGCACAACAGGAAAATGTAATCATCGTTATAAAACATAGACAGAACAAACAAACACACAGTGCCTCTAACTAAGGTTGTCTAGATCACGCGCTAAAAAAATTGGCAACGTCTATAAATATTTTCCAGTGATATAATTACATTACCATGCAGAACCATTCAAATGCACGCCAACCATTTCATTATGAAAACGTGGAAGACAAATAACTCCGCTTATGGAACGAATTTCTGCGTCGACGGATACCGAACCCGATAAAAAAGTTCAATGCGGATCTTCAAATCTTGTTAATAGAGAATTAAAACACAAATATGAAACATTTAACAAGTAGTATTGCACATAAAATGCTAGTTCGAGTCAGGCTTAGAAAACAGGTTCCTGTAATGTATTAATCTTGATTTCTCGCTGAACAGTTCCTTAGGTTTTGCACATCTGTGACAAACGAACATTTCCTTTAAAGTCTACACCTGTAAATAAATTTATTTATGCATTATCATCGCCATAATGCAGAAAGCTTTTCGAAAACTTAAACAATATAGTCTGAATACACATTCATAATAGTAGGCTACAAGTTATAAGAAGCTAAACATGTAATTTTAGAAGCAACTTAATTCAAATGAACGAATCAACATGCTGCAGGTATAGTTTTACTCTCTGTTGATAAAAACCTGTAGCATGTTGATTCGTTCATTTGAATTAAGTTGAACTTTAGAAAAATCTAAATAATCATGACCAAGTTATAAGAAAATGTGTCAATGTACATAGAAATGATTAAATCTGTTAAAACTATTTCGATAGACGCCATCAATACCGGTATTGATCATTTTCAGTTGACTCAATGGCCTGCTTCAATGTTGTGCTTTAATAAGTTAAAGTTATGGTGTATCTGCTACACTTCTTTTATGTTGGTGCCGATGTGTGTGTGTGTGTGTGTGTGTGTGTCAATAAACGAATCATCCATTCATTCATTCATTCATTCATTCATTCAGCATCTGTAGTAAGGTAGTATTATAATGGATTGTGTAGCGGCTGTAGCCTATAGAAGAGAAAGATCGACATTATAGATATTTATCTAAATTTTATTTCTACTGTTTTTACTTCATGGAGAAAGTGAACGCCGACAGTTGATCGCCAGACTGTTTATAATCTGATTGGGGATTGACTTTCCAAACGCTTTCAGCCACAAAAAGTCTGCCATTTGCTTCGTCCAATATCAGCTTCTGCGGTCTGCTTTCATTCGTGCCTTGACCAAAAGGATATTTTGACTTATGTGGGCTCAATGCTTGCATGAATTCCAGACTAGAACTTAAGAGCAACAGACGTTGGTTCAAATTATCAGCTACAAGAATTTTACCATCTGCAGCCATCTCCAAGTAAACCGGGTTATTCAGTTTATCACTTTTGCCTACTTCTCCAAAATATTTCAGAACGCTTCCATCGATATTTACCATGCAAACTCTATGCAGTGAATCGTCACCTTTGCCGTGACATACCAAAAAATGATCTGATGTCAGTTTTATCGCATGAGTTACATTTTTCATTCCAGACTCCCACTTTAGAGAAATCGTACGTATCAGCTTTCCATGGGGACTGTATTCTATTAGTTTACTCCCATACCCATCGGTAAGTAAGACGTTTGATTCATCAGTAACAGAGATTTGAGCATAATTTATATACACATATTCAAGTTGCCATTTCCTAATGACATTTCCTTTTACATTAAATCTGAGCATATGCACTTCATCGTGCCCTCTACGATCTACACAGCTACACAATAGATACAAGTATTTATCACGTACACTAGCTTTCATGTCCCCAACTGTTTTCATCTCCTTCACACGCCATTGTCGTTTAAATTTCAGGGTTCTCAGGTCATTTACTTCCACTACGTTTGATGTGGTCGCAACGAACAATTCATTGTCTATAATGGCTAAACCTGTGACTCGGTATTTATCCTCGTCGCGTACCGGTACATCAACGGCTGAAATCTTTTGGAGAAAACCAAGCCCTCTTGTTCGCTGCAAAGTATCTGTAAAGTAAACGATACAACCAAACGACAGAAACGCCGTTAAGAGAGAAAAATGTTGTTCTACTGGTGTCCCATAGCGAATTCATCTATAAAATCAATATGTATCTGCTAGTCACTCTTGAAGGCAGTGAATCTGGCAGTGAGGAGACAACCATGGGCACCTGTTCCCGCATCTCAGTTAGGCTAAATGAGTTCGCTTACTCTATATACCCGTGACACCCTCGGCTGTATCTGTAAGCAATGCTATAAAGTTAAGCTTAATGTAAGAACTCGACAGTTTAAGGATGATTATAATTAATTAGCAATTCGAATAGAGCCATAATACGCAAGCATAAATCTATGGCGTACCGAAGCCAGACTGTAATCAAGTTAAAATTTAGAAGATCAGTCTGCTAAGACAGCGTAACCTATTGTGGATAAGCAATTTCAAAAGATTTAACAGTTATGTCCTTACACGGGCTATGACACATGTAGACTAATACAGAAAATATAGAGGGACAATAAACTCCATAATTCACACATAAATTGTAGTAATTTCACTATATTAAATATTCACTGTAGTTATTCGTCTTCAATTATAATGTGTGTAAATAGTCAACCACAATTAAACGTGCCTACAACCCTTTATTGTTATGCCGTTAATACTCCAATAACTACTTTACTCAATGGTTGACATGCGATTTTGTCAGGTGTTTGCACCAATAGACGAAGATTAATAAAACCCATTAGAAGATATGATACGAGGTGCAGGAGGAAATAACAGTATACTCTTTCATACTGACTTCATATTCTAAATTAGCAATAAGGTAGGCCTACTGAAACAGACAGAAGCACCAATTTGCTAGGCTATGCCATAGATTAGGAAATAGAAATTTGTTCTAAAACACCATAATAAATTATGCTTAGGCCTACTTTTTCCTTTTAGAGGTTGTGTTTCCGTCGTATACAATGCTTGTGAGCAGCGCAACTTGGTTTCTCAGGTCGACGTTCTCCTCATCTGATTTCATTTGAGTCAATTTCATTGATTCAGTCTTACAAATTAGGTCATGGTTTTCTTCCCCCAACATCGAAACAAGTTGTCGTTGATTATCCATTTCACTTGTAAGTTGACCATTTCTCTCTACTAGAACATTAATTTTTCACTTTTATCTCCTGCAGCTTATCACTGAGTTTGTCGATGAATGTCGTCCATTCTTTCCTGTCATCAATAGCAATACTTTCAAGTGTTTCAACAAACCTTTCCTTCTCTATGCCCCCTCTTTCATCAGACGTCTACTCAGCCATGAGCATGATGCACAACTGTGTGTGAATACTTACATTGCCAGCTATTCCTACCCAGCCTGGGTCTACTCGTTCCTCATCACACCATTCTCTATCTCCTGGTTCCTGAAATTCTGCAACCGTTCCTTAATCTACGCTGCTCTTTGGAGCGATCTCCCAACATATCTCCGCCAGTTTGCACAATGTTGCACACCCCTTCTCTCAATCTCATACATCCTCCCCTCGTCTTCCCTCCTCCAGCCTTCCACTCAAGATGAAAATCGAAATCTTTAAGCTATCCTACCCTGGTTCTACTCCTGCACCGACGACCACCACAACCAGCACTATGCTGTTTTTTGGGCTTGACCTCTCCCTCCCGGATTCTGACCTGGCACCAAAACGGATCAAACAACCTGGCTATAGCCTACTTGATTTAATACAGCGCCGGTGTTTAAGCTGGTTTCTCTGACGTGGCTTTTGTGTGGCGCTGAAATATTTCGGAGATTTATATAGGCTATATTCGTAGGATATGACTAGAAACAGTACACGTTCGTTTGGCAACTGACAAATATTTCTTATTATCAGCTGTTGCCAGGCAATAGGCAGCATTCTATTGATGATTAGGGCTGTTTGTAGCTGCATACATGGCTACTACATCACTAATTGGTGCTGTGGTCACAGGGTTTTATGGCGAGCTAAACCAACTCCGTTTCTCCCCTTTCAATCATTTGCCTCGACCGACTGGGTGGGTATATTTCTCTTATAACGTTGTGTCGCCCTTCTACTTAATTTCAGGCTTGAGACTGGCACCACCTGAGTACTGTAACAGAAGCGGCGGATTTATATTTGCACCTCTCTTGATACAGAAAAACAACTGAAATTCGTTTAATTATAGGATCAATTGTTCTACTTTTCCAGCGGAGACTGGAGAGGTTTTACCTCAGCCGGCGATGAATGGATGAACGGCACTTTATTCCATTTGACGCCGTTGCCTATGGGTACGGGCTTTTAGACCAATTAAGCATTTGATTTGTGGAAATGTTATTGTGGAAACAGCCATCGTCTCATTGGAGTGCACTAATCTGGAGCATCATTGTATATTTTGTCTTGGAGTGTTCGAATTAACGTTGCACTTCATCGAACCTAATAGCAATCGTACATGTACGTTTACAGGCTATTTATTGTACAGGGGTTAAGTAACATGTAATAGATGCACTAGTGCACTATTAGGGCTTAGGCGCCGCCTCAAGATATTCAGGAATGATATAGGCCTACGTTTAGGCGCATTCGTTATAGTGACAGAGTGATTATACAAAATTCGTTTGGAATTGTTTGAGTACAATATCGTGCTTAACTTACTGGATTTTATGCACGTTTCAGTGGCTCCGTTATAATTATAATTGAGCTTTTAATGCAAAAGAGCCTATAGTGTGAACACAAGCGATGTAAAATAGCCTAAGTGCATCTAATAGCATGGATCGACCGCCTAGACAAGAGATAAAAGCCAGCAGAGGCGACGGAATTGATCGGCCACGTATTATAATCTGGCGTGTAAATTTATACGTGTTTTTAGAGTTACATTGACAAGAAAGATCGCAATGGTGCGAACAATCGACTAGCAAAATGTGTGTTCCTCAACATCTATAAACCAGTTAAAATAATATTTAGCACTGCTGAGATTGCTTAAACAAAGGCATTGGCTCTGGTGATTGTGGTACGCATTTTAACGTCGACTTCAGCTACTGCTGTCAACGTAGACACGGTGTATATTGACAGCAGTTTAAGGGACCAATTTAAACAAATTGCCACAATGCAGTTTGAAACTGCGACAGGATTCCTTGGACAATTAAATAGTAGGCCTATGGTGGACACTTTAATTTTATTCCAGGCATCTTTTATCAACCACTAAACTTATTGCAATGGCACAGCTTTCTGAGTGATTGAACAACGCGGCGGACATGCCAGTCTACTGTACAGTAGATATCACTTGACACACATGTTGGCATATTTTTACTGTCGACGTATTAGACAAGGATTTACAAAAAGCATTTTCATTGGCAACATTGCAGGTGTTTTACTCTCTGTATAAATGGAAAGTTAATAACAGATCATTGGGACAAGAATGCAGCGATAAGATAATAGTGAACGTATAATTATATGAAATAAGTTATAAAGCCTACAGATGTATGAAATAACTGCGTCGAGGAAATATCTGAAAATCGGAAACGTCATATAAGTATTCGTAAACGCCAAACGTCTAAAGCGCCAATCGAAAGTCAAGCGCAGGGCATCAGCCTATTCACGAGCGCTGCGTCGAGTCGGAGGGATTGTTCAAAAGGGTGGTCCAAGGACGGTTGCTTGAGAAGTATAGAAGGTGGAGGATCAGATGAGTCACGGTTAGAAATCTTGAAGTGGTGAGACTCCTGTTTTGAATGGAAAGTCCAAGGGGTGATAGATGGAGGGGCCTGAAGCAGACGCTGGGGGTGGATGGCAATGATGGTGAAGGAGTCGATAAAGTGGGAAATTCAGGAGGAAGATCGTTCCAGGTACGTGGTGCAGTGTTGGATACAGCTCGGTTGGAGAACTTGAGATGAGTAGCGACCGGGGGTCGAGAAAGACTGAGACAGGAGGATGATCGGGTTGAACAGGTTGACTGGATGGTGAAAAGATCTCGAAGATATATGGGCTGGGGTTTTTATAAGGAGTTGTAGGCTAGTGATAGGACTCTGAAGTGGATTAGCTCTGGAATGTTTAGCCATTGGAGTGATTTGAGGATTGGCGTGATGTGATGATGCTTAGGCGTTGTGGCCACAGCTATGTCTAGTGAGATTTTGATAAGTTGCAGACTCTTGAGTTGTGTGGGTTAGAGGTTGAGGAAAAGGCAATTGCAGTGATCGAGCTTTGAGTGGAGAATGGAGGTAGCAATGGTGGAGGCAGTTTTAAAATCGAGCATGGGCCGGATACGAGGGAGGTCCTTAATGTGCATCATTAGGAGCGCGAGAGGTTGGAGATGTGGTTAGAGAAGGAGAGAAGATGTGGAGATCAGATGTAATATCAAGCTTGCAAACAGAGGAATCGGAAGGTAAGATATAAAAATTTAGTGGATAGATGTATTGAAGGGTCTTGGATTTTCTTGATTTGGTCAGGATGGCTTGGGATGATGAATTCTCTTTTTGAATGGTAGAGGCAGAGGAGTTTAGACGACATCCATTAAGAGGTTAACCACAATGAGTTATTTTGCGATGGAGGTGGAAGCAGAGATTGGGGAGAAGGATATGTAGATTTGGGTGTTGTCTGCTTTTATAGATCGTGGTCAATAGAGGAAGATTCTATGAGATGGCTTAATGGTGAGGTGTACAGTATGAAATTGAATGGACCCAGGACAGAGCCTTGAAGAGAGTGGGAGGGGTTGGGAACAGTAGCTGGAGGCTTTGATAGAGAATTATCTAACAATATATATGGTGCTGAGCGGACATTAGACTCACGTCAATGACTCGCAATGAGAAGCATCTTATAGATATACATAGAAAAGTTTTCCAAGCTGCTTAGCTGGTTGTTATGTTTATTATTTTGTTCGGCCGTCTTGGCTTCGTCGCCAGTAGGCCTACACGCTGGCTGCAACCAGTGGCGTAGCAAGGTTTTCGGGGGCCCTTGTGCAGAGCTTCAGTGGTGGGCCCCTCCCTCTTGAACCCTGCCTTCGATTTCAAACAACAAAACGCTGTGCAAAAAACGCTATATTGAATACAACATAAATAAGGTCAGGTAATCAAAGGTCACAAGTGTCAAGTCTATGGTAGTCTAAGAAGAAGAATCCTACAAGTTAAAACTTTCGTTTGCGCCCTTTCTCTTGGGCAATAATATCCACCACCATTTTTGCATGTTCGTTTTCTGTTGACAACATTGCCAGGTAGCTCAGCCACTCTTCGGACATGGTACTTCGTAGATAGTTTTTGATGAGCTTCAGTTTTGATAATGATCATTCACATGTCGCAACAGTCACAGGCAAAGTCAGAAGCAAAATGTAGGCAGTGCAGACTTGACTGAATGTAGAGGAGAGAACAAAATAGTATAGGCCTACAAGGTAGGAGTAGCAGTTGCGCAGTTTCGAAGATGGTTGACCTCGTTGACAACTTCGAACGACAGCCTGAGCAAGCAAAATGACAACAGCTTACAGCTGAGCTGGAAAAGCAAGCGAAATGTCGGTATCATACTGACTATCTAACTATTCGGACGCTGCATAGGCCTACAATCCATCGTCAGAGGCATCAAACAGTGTTGAAGGCAACAGAGCGCTGAACGTTGAAGCCAACGAGGTAATGATGAGAAATCACTGTTGATTTGTCCACTATAATTGAGTGCGTACGCTGTACCTGGGTCATGTAGATTTAAATAAATAAATATATAAATAGTTGATATTCGAGTGTCGTATTTCGTAGGCAGTCGATGACTCGAAGCAACGTTTTAGAAGCACTTGCCCGTTTTGAATAGGCGACACGTCATTTAAGGTCCCCGTGCACGGACCGTTGTAGCCTAAGATTTGTAGATCCCTGGTAGATCCCTGGAAGGTGGTTTAATTATTTATTAAGCCACCTTCGGGAATCGAATCGCGATCCGCACGCTCTCTTGCACAGAGGAGCATGAAACGCAGCCTACGTTCTTACCGATGTAGCTATTAGCTAACTGTGCTTGGTTAAGTTGGTTTGATTACGGTCTGAAAGTCGCTCTGACGGTCTGACCACCGGGGCCCCCTGTGCCGCCGAGGGCCCCTGTGCCGCCGGGGGCCCTTGTGCTTTGCACAACCTGCACAACCTATTGCTACGCCACTGGCTGCAACATTGCTTGAAGTCTTTTTATATCCTCCGGGTTGACACGCTGAGCGCCTCTGAAGCTAGCGTATTCAGATTTCCTTTCTTCAGGATTGGCCAAATAATTATCATTTGAT
The DNA here is from genome assembly GCA_020284085.1 of Aporrectodea caliginosa. Taxonomy (NCBI): domain Eukaryota; kingdom Metazoa; phylum Annelida; class Clitellata; order Crassiclitellata; family Lumbricidae; genus Aporrectodea; species Aporrectodea caliginosa. The sequence goes on from JACEVL010001157.1 coordinate 83,199, forward strand.
TCAGAATTCAGTCCATCGAAAAAGTGAGAATGGCACCAGTACAACAAAAGTAAGCAATTCGGTTTTATTCAAACACCGATGGTTGCTATGAACTCAATCGCAACAACAACAACAACAACAACAACAACAATAATAATAATAATAATAATAAAAATAATAAAAATAATAAAATAATAATAATAATAATAATAATAATAATAATAATAATAAAAATAATAAAAATAATAAAATAATAATAATAATAATAATAATAATAATAATAAAAATAATAAAATAATATAAAATAATAATAATAATAATAATAATAATAATAATAACGCCGCGGCCTTTAGGGGCTCCTTTATGCAACACGATGGAGACGAGAACCCGTAAAACACAACTATGCTTAGTATCTTAGAGCCTGAGGGATTCTTTTTACCTCGGGCGAAAAAAAAAAAATAATAATAATAATAATAATAATAATAATAAAAAATAATATAAAATAATAATAATAATAATAATAATAATATTTTCGTTTATTGAAACAATCCGGTTGACAAACCGCAACCGGTTACAGTGTACAATTATGCAATTGAAACAATTCACAAGAACACAAATGACAGAAGACATAAATCTTAACTACTAACAGAACAGACAGCCTGCAATACACGGCGCTAATAGCAGCCTACAAAGCATGTCCGCCGTACGGACTCGAACTCGGTACCTCTCGCTCTCTATGCCAGTTTGTTATCCAATGCGCTATCGCCCCCTCCCCCCAAACCCCCCCCAATGAAATAAAAAGTTCATGTCACACGACCAATCAGAATGCATGAATCCTTTTCAATGGAAACGATGGAGTTTTCCGACTACTCATTTACGACGGCTCTTACACCGGCGTTAACAATCACATCCATATAGAGCAAAATCACGTACGCTTTTAAGCCCCTTTGTAACGTGTAGGCCCCTATACGGAATGGGCCAGTGATACGTTGTTAAACAATGTGCAGCAGTTCTATCGAGTCTCCGCGTTTCTCTTTCATTAGCCTACATCTGACCGATCGAGAGTTGCCAACAAAACCTTTTCAGTTTGACAGTCATTCAAATGGGAATAGAGGAAATTGACTGTTTTAGTATGCAGACCGAAGGTACTGAAAGAAAGGCAACATTGTGTTGCATTCATTCTCTCAATAAGCCTACATTTCAATAGTAATGTTCCAAGCATCACAGTAGCACGGTACCATGAGTTTGTTCGTCAGAAGCCCCAACACTGTATAACAGATCACATTACATTGTAAAATTTTGTCTAGTGAAAATGGTAAGCTTTCCAATTTGCGTGACATTCTGTTTCGTTGTTGGAATGTCCAGCGTTTCTCACGCCATAATAGTAGAAGTACGTCAGTTCCAAGTGGTAGAAGTTCCATGCACCTGGATCAGAGCTATGCGCTCTCGATGCACCTTCCTATTCGTTGTCCTTGAACTCCGCTCTGGACTGTGCTCTCGAGTGTCAACGATTCTCCTACTGCGAAAACTTCAACTACAACAACATGAACAAAACATGCGACATTTTCTTCAACCGACCAAAATGCTATGGTCCATCTCCATTGTGCATCCATCATCAGGTAGCAGTATACATTCATTCATTCATTCATTCATTCATTATGAGAATTTATATAGCGCCCCTTCAATTAACCTACTCTGGAGCGCTCCCAGCCCAGCCACGACTGAAGAAAAAAGACTTGAGTGACTTATAAAACCGTGTTGGGTTGATCAGGAGTAATGAACGCAGCTCTGGCGGGAGATCATTCCAGATGGAGGGCCTTCAACTGAGAAAGCTCGGCATTGTGTGTATATATATATACACATATACGTGTGTATGTATGTATGTATGTATGTGTGTATGTATGTATGTATGTATGTATGTATGTATGTATGTATGTACTATGTATGTATATGTACATATATGTATATAATTATATGCTCAAAACTGACTTTTTGCATTAAAGGCTATATCAACTGTGGGTATTATAAGAACGACAATAGTCACCAGAGATACGGAGGTTATACAAATCACTGGTTAGGCCACAGTTTGAATACTGAAATACTGCATCCAGGTACGGAGTTCATACCTGAAAGAGGACATGGAAAACTGGAGAAAGTGCAAAGAAGTGCTACAAACATTATTTGGGGTAACAAGGATTTAGGCTATGACCACAGGTTGAAAAGGTGTGTCTGACAACATTGGAGAGAAGAAGGAGCAGAGGAGATCCAATCGAAGTATGCAAGATTATCACTGGTAAGGAAGCACTACAGTGGGAGAGATTCTTTGAATTAGCAGCAAACCAAGCAACTCGGGGACAAAGGTATATGAATTACTTAAGAAGCTGAAAGGAACATTAGGGCAGAAATTCTTCAGTGCATGAGTTGTGGACTTTGTGTAATGGTTTGAAGCACACTGTCACGGCTTTTAAGAGGAAGCTAGCAAAATTGGGTTATTAAGCGTTCAAGGTTAATTTGCAAAATGAATGAATGACTATCGTGCTTTTGTTGTAAATATCTACTTCAGCATAATTCATATGCTAATGGTGAAGTTATTTTTTCAGGCTCAGTCAGATCAACCGTACACGGGTAAGCGCGAGTTTCATATGCCTATCTCCAATTTCTGCAATTGATGCTGTTTTGGCAACTGATATAGGCCGCCTATCAGATTAGATAACATTCGTCAGTATCACTAGATATTAGATTACATCGCATGAGATAACATAGGGTCACATAAGACTACATCAGATTAGGTTTCAGAAATTTAGCCTAAATGTTCTAAAACCCGTAACTTAATGTTATGTGTAGGAATTTCTGCCGAGAACTGTTCTTTGCCGTTCTCTTATGATGGTCGTCTATACACCGGTTGTGCTGTGAACCTAACTGGTGATGGATGCAATGCCTGCCTGATCGCCAATCAAACGCTTTCACCCTGCATTAGAAAGTTATCAGGTGAATAACTTTAATTAGGGGAGAGTGCTCCAAGATGCCCACGCTAAAGAAAATTGTGAGTTTTTCTGTGTGGATTGCAAGAGAAGTGCATGTGTGTACCCACTGCGAAGATTGATCATTAATAAAGCAACTAGAGCAACTATAGAAGTTAATTCATAAGATCATATCTGTAAATTTTAAAAAGTAGATGTCTTCAAACTGGGCATCTAATGAACCCCATCCTACAAAATGCCCATAGGATGGGTGGCATCTTAGAACAATGGAACGTGACTTAAGCAAGTGGTATGGCAAAAATCATGCATTTTATGGACTAAAGAAGTAAACTACATGTATATGAACTTAACAAACTGAACCATAAACTAAAGTACCATAAGGCTATTAAGCAAATTAGTTGTCTTTTGATTGATGTTCCAGGACATAACCTTTTGCTTTTCTTCTTCTTGGTTTGTCTTGCCTGCATTCAAATTTGTTTTTATTCTTTAGTTCCTTCATTTTGTTTACTGCAACTGTCTCTGAGTTGGAAGAAGAAGTCCTTAACGGTTCTTTGCCACCTCACCTCTATCTTCCAGTACGCATGCGTGGCTAATCATCTGTTAGGTAACCGCGGTTGTTTTGAACTCAGCCAATGGCATGGTTCCAACACGGTAGCGTAACCATGACGTTCAAATAATTGTATCCAATTAATTAAGCTTAACCCCTGAACTGCGCAAGCCATTCTACGCTGGTCAGTTAATTAATGCCTAAGACAACAAATGCTACAATTAATAATATTGGTATCTGTGTAATCTTGTATAATAATTATCTGCATAGGCCTATTATAGATAATAGATGGGACTGTTTGTGTCAATTTAAGGGAATCGTTAAGTCTTTCCTGCCTGTTTTAGTAACTTCTTTTCTATGGTGAACTGGTAGATACTTCAGACGTCTGTTTTTTTGTACACTCAGTCTCTTGGTTTTGGGCAATGGTGAAATAGATTCAATAACCACTGATAAATTTGCAAGTATCTTGTAATCTCTATACTAGTTCCTATACATTCAAGACGACCATTGGCATCATGTAATCTCTATGAGTCCCATACATTCAAGACCACCACGGGCTTCTTGTAATTTTCGAGTCCTTCTCTGCTGACGCCATTTAATTTAACTAGGTCAATGTTTACAGGTTTGATAAAACCATAAAAACAACTAAAAATGGACCCAAACTAAATGTCGAAAAGCGCGCCTTGGCAGTGCATAAGGCTAAAGAGAACATTAGTCATATTCATAAATATGTAGCCTACTTACGCAATAGTAGAGTAAAATATTTAGAGCATGTATTAATCGCGCCAATATATCGAATAGGCTATTGAAACTTTACTGCTAAGGAAGGTTCGCACGATGTGGATGCATGCAAAGACACAACTAAAATACGAATCTGTATCGTTCTATATGTTTTAAAGAAGGTGGGCGTCTTATTCACCCTGAGCATCTTGTAGCACTCTGCCCTAATAAATTGTCAAGAGAAAACTTATGAGTGATAAAAACTTATGTGCGATTTTGGGATGTAGATCTGCAGAATGAAGAAACTTGTTGACAACGTAACCACTTTTAATTGTCTTCCTTTTAGAGAAATAACGACACGACTTTTAAAGCCAATTCGTTTTCTTCACTATATTATTCAGCGATTTCTTTTCATCGCATTTAATATTCAATGTTCCGTTTCATAAGTCTATATCTTTCTGGTGCCTAAATCCCTCAGTATGTTTTCATTATACTACATTATTTGCCAGATAACTTTCAGGTGGAATTTATCGCAGTAAACGTAGCAATTCCGACCTTCAACCACAGTTTCTCTGCTGATGTCCATCAACAACTGGATCGTCATCCAGCAGAGGGTAGACGGTAGTTTATCCTTCAATGAATCATGGGGAGTGTATAAGGCTGGATTCGGCGACATCAGCAAAAACTTCTGGCTGAGCCTTGAGAAGATGCACCAGCTGACAATCAACGCCCCCTACCGTCTACGCATCGAGATACAATCCGTGGATCAAGACAAGTGGTTTTCAGCTGAATACAATTCATTCTTCATCACATCGGAGTCACTCGGCTACGCTCTGACCGTGGTTGGTTACGTGGGAGATGCGGGCGACTCCTTCAACAACATGGACAATTCTGAAGCCGACATTCAGAACGGAATGAAGTTTTCCACAAAAGACAAAGACAACGACATGTATATTACCAATTGCGCTCTTTCGTTTTCCGGTGGTTTTTGGTTCAGCCATTGTTTTCGTGCGTGTCTTAATTGCGTGTACAACGCTGGCAAATTCAGCTGGAACACTCTATAATTATGACCTTGGACTGACTGATTCGAAGGAACTAAAGGCGAGTAGAATGATGATAAAAGCAGTTTAGGGTTTATCAATGACTTACACGAATCTCTATACTCTGCTGTATACGCCACATTATTCTATATTCAGCTAAACTATCGCCTACAATAAAACAGGCTACTATACTGTACTAATCTGTACTATAATAAACTATGCTATGCTATCCTATGCAAGATTTAATTATTATAGTACACTAAACTGCACTGTTCTATACTGTGTTTTATTATATTATACTATTCTATACTGCACAGTGCTATGATGCATTATTTTACTATTATTTTACTATACTATGCTGTGCTGCACCGTATTATTTTATATTTTAGCCAACTAAGCTACTGAGCCTACTTAACTATACTGTAGTAAACTATGTTATGTTGTGTTAAGCTGGATTTGAATATATTGCAATTTACTATACAATATAATCATATGATGTTATTCTATATTACAATATGCTATGTTATGCCCAGTGGTTAAATTCATCCGGACCCCGCCGGATCTGAGCTCCGTCACCTCTGATTTGAGATCCGCCATCTGTACTGTGAGACCCACCACTTAAATTATGAGATCCGCCACCTAAAACAGGAGACCCGTCACCTAGAAGAGGAGACCCGTTACCCCAAAACGGAGATCCACCACCCAAGTCATAACAGCATCCGTAGGCCTCAGTGCGCTTTCAATAGTCACTAGCGAGTATACCGACATAGAAAACTACTTACGTACTTAGCTAAAGTTGCCCGCGGCTGTTTTATAATCGCTGTCTAGTGCCTACGTGTAGTAGCCAAGTTTTGTCAGCTGTGGCAACAGAAGTAGATTACATTCGAGTGATAACACAGTATTTTGCTAAATGCCTCGTTAATCAGTCGTTAGTGGAAAGTTACCTGCTGGGAATCGGGTTAATTATCTGCATTAGCACATGCTTTTGATTAGTTATAAAGTTAATCGCTCCTGCAGCTAACGTCGAAAAGCAAGTTGGATAGCGTGCAACAAAAAGTCAATGGCTAAAGGTTGCAAGCAGACTATGACTGGCTGTTGGCGAATGAGGCTAAACTCGGTTGTGCAGTGTGCCGTGCCATCCAGTCTTTGGGGTCATAATCGGTCAGCGGCAGGTAAGCGGATACAGCTTTCGAAGAAGTGGATTATGGGTTTAATCTATAGCCATACAGAGATCTTTGTATGGCTAGGTTATATTTCTAGGGAAAAATCTATGACCATAGGAACTGCGCTAGCCATAAGCAGGCGGCATCAAATCAATTCAGAGGGAGTCCGATATTGAGAAGCCGATAACAGTAATTGTTGAAAACCAAAAACAGAGCTTAGGTGTTTTGTACCGTCAATGGCATTGCATAGAATAATCGTCCCTTTCTTGATCATCCTTTGATTGAGCTACAGGAATTGAATGATGTAAAGACGTATGCAGTAATGTATGTATGTATGTATGTATGTATGTATGTATGTATGTATGTATGTATGTATGTATGTATGTATGTATGTATGTATGTATGTATGTATGTATGTATGTATGTATGTATGTATGTATGTATGTATGTATGTATGTATGTATGCATGTATGTGTGAGCACTTGTTATTGCGCCCCTTCAAGATTTCTACTCAAAGGCGCTCCTAACTACAGCGCGGACACTGAATCGTTTTTTCACGCCGAAGCGCATGAGCAATTGCGAGTGAAGGAATTGCCCAGGGTCCCTACGCGGCGGCTTGAGGTGGATTCAAACCCGAAACCTCCGGCTGCAAGGCACCGAGCATACCCCTACACCACCGCGCCCCACAATGTATACTTGCTGCTGACATGTTAGATTAATTGAGATGCAAGCTAGTGAAGGCTATCAAAGAGGAAAATTACCATTTTCCATTTTAATTACTGAGATCACAAGTTTAAGTAAAAATCTTGCATGACTGTGTATTGACGTGGTTGCGCAATCTTCTTGATCTGATAGAGCTGCCTGGTCTCACTGCAGATGAACCAGTGAATGCATTGATGAAATGTCATGGGTTGTTTTATGACATCTTGAGTTCGCTCTGGTTGGGCTTGGCTACTGATAGTACGTACAGCTGTTACACTAATGTTTGGCTAAATTGCCGTTCCTTATGCTAAGCATAACCTGAGGTTTTCTAGCGTGATTGGTTGCAATGGTTGGCATTGCTTTAACAATCATCTATTCCCAGTGCTGAAAGTGGTTTGAAAAAGTAGCCGGGTCTATTACGTAATAATATTCAGTGTTTAAGGGGAAAATTTAGGTTATCTTACAGGTCGCGAAAATGAATGCCGGGTCGCAGACCCCGACAGACCCGGCTCACTTTCAGGCCTGTCTATTCCAGAGTTATATGCTCATGATACCGAAAGTAATCACTTTAAGATCCTTGTTCAGAAGATCTGCGGGTATCGAGATGACTGGAAATTGTATCGATTTGACTAGAAATTCTCTCGACTTCACTGGAAATCGACTGGAAATTGTATTGACTTGGCAGGAAATTGTATCGACTTGACTGGAAATTGTATCGACTTGACTGGAAATTGTATCGGCTTGACTGAAAATTGTATCGACTTGACTGGAAATTCTATCGGCTTGACTGGAAATTGTATCGACTTGACTCGAAATGCTATCGACCTGACTGAAAATGTAGGGTCTGCCAAAATGTAGAGATCAACCAAAATTTAGAGATCCACAACCTCTAGATGAGCAATTTAATCACTGGTTATGCTATACCGTTCTGCATTATGCATCCGAGCAGCTACCTATTGTAATAGGTTGCAGTGATTGCGGAGGCGAATCTGCTACGCTTTATCGATTCTGTACGTGGTTACACTAACTGCTACAGGTAACCTTCTTGACGCAGCAGAGATCTAGAAGACAAGCGCATCAGAACAAAACTCTGTTCTCGTTTGACCACCTAACTCTGTTCTGAACAGAGTTAGGTGGTCAAATAAGAACAGAGTTTATATAAGAAACCTAAAATAGCATTGCAGCTTATGGGTCAAATGCCTCGAACTTAAGCAGGGTCGGATTAACAAATGTGGTGGCCCTGTTAAGTAAACCCAGGCCCAACAGAATCACAGTAAAGGCACACATAAAACGTGTTATATTCAACGAATTACCCTTCGTCTATTATTAATTCGGGCCTTCTTTCTTTTTTGTACAATATCAGTATAGGTCTTACATATAATGCAGTTAAAGTAGGCGTATACATCTTTTACGGTTTAGCAATATTAGAGCGACTCGTGGTAAATAATATTAGGCCTACAATTGCAGACCTATCACAATACAGAAAATAAAAATATGCCTAATAGGCTTAGGCTAACAACATAGTTTTAACTCATCAGTCACAGTGTTTGCAGTTTATTTGTAACAACACTTATAGCTAGAGAGTAAAAAGCAACAACAAATTATGAATTGACAATGATAATCAATATCGTTAAAATTGTCATGGTATTTACACACATACTTTGCGAGCCGATCAATACTGCTCATCGTTTCTGTTTTGCTCTTGATAAAAACAAAGGAAATCGTGATCAAAGGAAAACCGTGATAGTCAGAGCCGACGGAATTTTTTTAGCAATGCCAACATTTTTATAAATAAATGTAGGCCTACAGAACCGTAGCAAGCTCTAAAGATGTAACGATTTTTATGGATTTCCATCAATACAGAGTGTGTAACTGTTGCTATCAATCGCTGGAGGCGCTGTTATAGACCAAAATGGACACATAAGTCAAATAGAGCGAACTGTCATGATTTGTGGAATTTACGCGGGGAAACGTGCGCTTGCGATACTGCGCTGTGATTGTTGAGAAAACGAGCGAAAAGAACGCGGTTCTTTAGGCGCGTAGATTAGCCTATAAAACGAGGAGAGGGGCTCTGAGAAGGAGCTCTCAGATAGTTTTGCATGTATCGTCCATGCTTACTGAAAAGTGCATTGCTATTGAATGGACGTTTGCTAATTCTATCCCAATGAAACTGTAATTTTGAAAAGACATATACTTATCAAGAGAAATAATAAATTTAATTTTGGCGTAATTGATGTGGAAACCGCTATCCGGTATGTCCGTGAATTTCTTTTAATTAAACTATAATCAGAAGTTCAGAACTGGCGAAATGGCGGATGTTGAGTTGTCGGTGCCAGCTAATGCAGAGCTAGTTGATTTAATCCAGAAAATTATACAGCGTCAAGAAGAACAGGCAGAAGTGCTAAGGAGTATAGTAAGTGCTAAGACAGGGAGTGAACCCCAAATTGATAGTGAATGTTACCTAGCGGAAGTCTTTAAGGCTGTTATCGACCAGGTAATACAATTGAATAGATTATTTGGATATCCAGAAAGCATCCTTCTTGAAATGATAACCAATACTCGGAAGCATAACCGTGCTTTAAGACGCAGTCTTGCAAGCGAGAAATGAATGTCAGCAGAAAAACAGAGAACGTGTATTTTCTATTCCAGAACTTAACTTTGCTACAAATGATTACACCGATCTGATTGATTGGCAAAACGAAAAGCAACAGAACCACCGGTCATTTCCACACTTTCCAAAGCTGATCTTGAAGAATTTATTGCCAGTGAGTGTGTGCCAACACTCCACTTTCCAGAATATCCATGCCACACACAATCGGTTGAGCGTTCTGTCAAACTTTGTTGATGAGGCATCTGCTGTTGTGGTTGGACAAAAACCTATAGACCTGGTTTCATCCTTGCCAGATATGAATCACGGGAACTATAATGCCTTATTTCTATATTAAAGCAGAATTTCAATCGGAGTTCAATCAATAGAACAATTTTTCAATCAATTTTTCAATCAATAGAACAATTTTTGTTAAAATTGTGAAATTTTGAAAGTCGTTAGGGCACGTCTTAGAGAACGAATTTAAAAAATAAAATTTGGCATGATAACTAACTACACTAAAAGGTAACGGGTTATCACTATTACGTTTAGGTTCTAGAATTTTTGCTTTTTTCACTCCACCCTAATGCACGTGGTAGTAGATAATGTAGCAGCATTCATGAATGCAGTAATAATGGTCTCCATGGTCTGCATAATTCCGATGGTCAGCTAGCACCATTGCTTCATCGAGTCATGATAGAGATTTTTTAGTTTAAAAACAAAACCAGCCAACAAAATTTAGATCTCTGTGGAAATTACTCGCGCACCGATACTGCCTGTTCTGCCTCAAACATCAAAGATCGGTTGATAGTCTATTATTTAGTCATCTACATACCTGGATACTGGCAATTAATGGAGTTATTTACCGCACTAACGTTGCACATACTAGAATGAAATTGGTTTCGATAAAATGTTCTGGCCCTTCGATATGGAACAATCTTCCAACTGATGTTAAGCATCTTCCCACCCTTAACCTGTTTAAGAAAAATTTAAAGACTGCTTGATCTCTATGTGTTAAGACTTAAACTAGCCTATCAGTTATGTTTGGTTCGTTGATTTGCGTATCATACCATGACAAAATGTATTTTGTTTTTGCACTTTTACTACTGCCAAATATTATCCAGAAAAAGGTCTATCCAGCCGCAGCGGGTCCATGTGGCCTTTTTGGATTGTCCTTTTTGGATTGACCTTTTTGGATTGACCTTTGGACTTGTGCATCATTTACTGGAATTTTTTCTTGAATTTGTACTGATTGCTGTTATTGTGATCTTGTGATCTTATGGTGTTTGATGCTCTATCAATAAATGGCTAACTTACTTACTTAAGGGCGATAATAATTATGATGTTGCACCCCTTAAATTAACACAAGCCCGGAAACAGATGATGATTATTCACATGGAAATCTTTGATAAAGTAGCAGAGGGATTAGAACGTAAATAAGATGAACTTATTTGGACAGCCTTCAGTAATTGAAACTAGCTTACGCCAAGCTGTCTATTGCCTTGTTTAACGAGACATGAGCTTACAGAACTTCGGGATCCATTCAATGGAGAAGAGGGGGCATTATTAATACAAGTAAAGGGTGGCAAGTTGCTTAATAGGATGAGTGTTGGCTCTCATGCATACCAAATAGCAAGAATGTCAAATAGATGCAACGTTTTTGTCCTGTAGGTATAATATTCATGATACTGCAGAAAATAGACAAAATGATTTCCGCGTCACTAAAATTACGGGAATAGGCCTACTAATTCTTCGTGAGTTACTTTCAACAATGCGTGACCAGCGTCTGTCTGCTGATTGAAAAACAGTCCACTGTCGCTTGGCAACAAACAAATATTGCTTATTGTCAGCTGTTGCCAGGCAACAGGCGGCATTCTATTGATTGATTGGAGTTGTTTGTAGGCCATTGGATGTGATATACATGTACGTGATACGTGCTACTTCTCTTGTCACTTGGTTCTGTGGTCAAAGGGTTTTATGGCGCACCATGCCATCTCCGTTTCTCTTCGACCGACTGTGAGGGTATGTTTCTGTTCTAACGTTACGCCGTGGTGTCGCCCTCCTACTTAAATTCAGCCTTGAGACTGGCACCAACTAAGTACAGCAGTGGCGGATTCATTATTGCGTCTGTCCTTATAAAGACAACAATTGAAATTCGCTTAATTATTGGCGGAATTGTACTATTTTTCCAGCGGGGACAGAAGAGGTTTTTCTCTCAGCCGGCGTTGAATGGTTGATTGGCGCATTATTCCATTTGACGCCGTTGCATGGTGTTACGGGCTTTTAGACCAAGCGTTTGGTTTATGGAAATGTTTTTGTGGAACAAAGCGTTCGTACATTGAGTCGACGGAATTGATCGACCACGTAAGCCTGCTGTAATCTGGCCTTTAAACTTAATGCATTTGTTTAGAGTTAAGCCTACTTCGTCAAGAAAGATCGCCATGGTGCGAACAATCGACTAGCAAAACGTGTTGTTGCATAAATGCAGGAAGAGTGTCACATGTTTCTCCATATCTATGAACCACTTAAAATAATATTTTAGCACTATTCAGATTGCGTAGACAAAGGCATTGGCTTTGATGATTGCAGTACGCATTGAGCGTCTACATCAGCTCTTCAACATAATTATGACGTATACGGTGTACGCTGACAGCAGTTTAAAGGGAGCCCATTTAATCAAAATCGTTACAATGCAGTTTGAAACTGCGACAGCATTCTTTGGACAATTAATCATCATGGTGGACACTTTAATCTTATTCCAAAGCATCATGTTTCCACCCACTAAAAGTATTGCATTTGTCACAGCCTTAGAGATTGACCAATGCGGCGGTCACGTGACTCATGTCAGTAGCTATTACTATACACACATGTTGCTATATTTTTTCTATGGGTTTATTAGACAACGATTTAGAAAAAACACATTTTCTTTGGTAACATTACAGATTTTTTACTCTCTGAATGAAGGGAATGTTATTAACAGATCGTTGTTACAACTTACAATGATGTAGCGATAAGATGATAGTGAACACAATATAGATGAAACAAATATTATTACAGATGTATGAAATAACTGCGTAGAGGAAATATCTGAAAATCGGAAACGTCGTATTCGTAATCGTAATCGTAAATTCCAAACTTCTAAAGCGCCACTCGAAAGTCAAGCGCAGGGGACCAGCTAATTCACAAGCGCTGCGTCGAGTCAGAGGGGTTGTCCAAAAGGGAAGTCGGAAGGAGGTCCGAGTCCGGTTGTCAGAAGGGTCAGAGTGGCAGAGTACCTGTTAAGGTGGGTGTCGTTTAGGTCTAGAAGTTGAAGGTGGGTGTTCAGATGAGTTGGGGTAAGAATTCTTGAAGAGGTGAGACTTCAATTTTGAGTGGAAAACACAAGGGGCAATAGATAGAGGGGTCTGAGACAGATGGTGGATGGGTGGCAATGATGGTGGAGGAGCCGAAAAAGTGCGAATTCAGGAGGCAGATCGTTCCTGATACTTGGCGCAGTGTTGAATTTGGCTCGGTTGGAAAACTTGAGTTGAGCAGTGACCGAGGGTCGAGAAAGAATTAGACAGGAGGAAGATCGGGTTGAACGGGTTGGCTGGATGGTCAAGAGTTCGCGAAGATATTTGGGCTGGCATTTTCTAAGGAGTTGTAGGCTAGTGATAGGACTTTGAAGTGGATTCGCTCTGGAATTTTAGCCATTGAAGTGATTTGAGGATGGGAGTGACAGCTCTGTCTGGTGAGTTTTGGATAAGTTGCAGACGCTTGCGTTGTTTGGAATTCGAGGTTGAGGAAAAGTAATAGCAGTAATCGAGCTTTGAGTGGACAATGGAGGTGGCAGTTTTAATGTCAAGCATGGGCCGGATGCTGAGGAGATCCCGAATGTGCATGAAGCAGGAGCGCGAGAGAGGTTGGAGATGTGGTTAGAGAACGAAAAATTTGGCTCGAAAGTAATACCAAGATTGCGGACAGAGGAATCGGAGGTGAAGGTAAGGGATGAAGAGTTAGTGGATAGGTGAATTGGAGGGTCAGGGATTTTCTTGATTTGCTTAGAAAGACCCAGGATGATAAATTCTGTTTTGAAAGGGTTGAGGCAGAAGAGGTTGGACGACATCCACTGAGAGATTAGTGAGTAATTGTGAGGATTACCACAGTGAGTAATTGTGCGATGGAGGTGGAAAATAGTTTGGGAGAAGGATGGGCGTTGTCTGCGCAAAGATAGAGATCAACAGCGGAGGATGCCAGGAGATGCCAGGAGATGGCTTAGTGGTGAGTTGTACAGGATCATCATCATCATCATCATCATCAAATTAATATTCGTTTAATAGAAATTCAGGTTGACAAAACCGCAAACTGAAACAGATAATCATAGAGTTCGGATAGTTCTAGGTCGACAAGCCATGTGGTCAAACAGTCAATCCTGCCCAGGTGTTATTCAATATTGTCAATACATGTTCTTGTACAGGATGAAGAGGAGTGGACCCAGGATTGAGGCTTGAGGCGCACCACAAGGGAGTGGGAGGGGTTGCGAACAGTGGCTGAAGGCCTTGACAGAGAATGATCTAACAACTTATGGTGCATGCTGAGCGGACAATGATTCGCAATGGGAAGCATCTTATAATAGATCTACATAGAAAAGTTTTCAACGCCTGTTTAGCTGCATGGTTGCTATGTTTATTATTTTGTTCGGTCGTCTTGGCTTCGTCGCCAATAGGCCTAGATGCCTGCTGCAGCGCTGCTTGAAGACTTTTTTATTTCCTCCGGGTTGACACGTTGAGCGCCTCTGAAGTCTTAATTGCTTATACTGTAAGAGGCGCTCTACATATTTTAAAATACAATACAATAACGAGATAGCATATTTAAGACTTCCTTTCTTCAGGATTGACCTAAGTATCATTTGATTCAAAATCCAGTCTATCGAAATAGTGAGACTGGGACCACTAAAACAATAGTAGGCAGTTCAATTTTAGGTAGGCCTAAACACCGATGGTTGCTATGAACTCAATCGCAACAGTAAAACAAAACGTCATGTCCCCCGACCAATCAGAATGCAAGAATCCATTTACTATTTTACAATGGAAACAATGGAGTTTGCCGAACTCTCATTACCGACGTCTCTTGTATCGGCGTTAACAATCAAAACCATATACAACAGAATCACGTACGCGTCATTGTTTCGTGACAATGTGCTGTAGCTCTATACACTGTGTCCGGAAAAATTCCGACCCCCTGAGATACGAATGAGAGAACTAGTAAATTGTCATCAATTTTTAAAATTCCAAAAACAATTTAATCCTGAAATATTAGTGAACTATAATTTATGTTCAAAATGTCCGCCATTGGCTTCAACACAAGCTACGAGACGCACACGCCACTGACTAACGGCAGCATCGACGACCAGTTGATCAAATTCATCCCAAGCATTAACAATTCGCTCACGGAGTTCTTCAATGTTTCTGACCTTTGTCTTGTATACCTTCTCCTGCATTATTCCCCAAATTTTATAATCAACAGGATTTAAGTCCGGACTGTTTGGAGGCCAAAGATTTGGAGGTATAAAATCTGGAGTCTCCTTTATCAGCAGTTCGACAGTTTCACGTGCTCGGTGAGCTGGAGCACCATCTTGTTGAAATGTGTAGTAATCTGAATATTGCCTGATATCAGGTAATAATTTTTCCAACAACAAAGAATCTCGATAGTAAGCTCCATTTATTTTAACGCCAGGTTCTATGAAATGTATGTCTGTTTTACCAAGAGCAGATACACCAACTGAAACCATTACTGACTGGCTGAATGTTGGGCGAGTACTAAGCAAACGATTAGCTGGGATGTTTTTCTTCCGAGTTCCGGTGGCAACGTACAGACGATCATTTTGACTGTTCTTTGGTGTGGCGATGGTAAACAACTTTTCGTCTGTAAACCAAATAAAGTTTACCATTTCATCAGGATAGCGATCTAACAAAATCCTTGAACGCTCGAGCCGTGCTTCCTTGTTGGCTTCTGTTAATTCAGTCGCTCGTCTTTTCTTTAAACACTTTAGATGAAGGTCATTTTTGACAATTTCGTGCACTGAAGTTTTTGAAATTCCAGTCTCTCGAGCGATTTCTCTTAGCGTTAGATGTGATTGAGGTCGATCTTCTTGACTTAAAACGAGATCCTCAACTTTTCGATATTTTCAGTTGTCCGTGCAACTCTCGGTCTACCGCTACCCTTGCGACGCTTACACGATTCGGTTAGATCAATTTTTCGTATAAGGTACTTTAGTCCACCTAATGTCCAACCCTTGTTCGGAAATTTTTTCAGAAACTTCTTGGCTCCATATTTCTTGTTTTGGCGTAAAAATTTTATAACAATTTTGTCTTCCTCGCTAAACGCCATTTTCTTGCAACTTTGTTTACAAAATATAAAACTCAAATACGTCACTATGACGTAAGTTTAAACGGGGCCGTTAATACATTACAAAGAATTTCGTTTGTAAGTATGTCAAGATGAAAATGCTTTTGTATTTTTTTAAATCGATTATTATCTACTATAGTTTTTTTAACCACATCTGTGGGGGTCGGAATTTTTCCGGACACAGTGTAGAATCTCACTGTATGCCTACCTCTTCAGTAGCTAACATCTGACTAATTGATAATTGCCAACAAAGGTTTTTCAACTTGATAGTCATTAAACTAGGCATAGATTGCTTTTAAAATACCTAGTATGATGGTATCGAAAGGTGACATTTAAATTCTTTGTCCCAAGAGCACTGTCAATACATCTGTGGCAAACGTCGTATTAGGCTAGTTCTGTGTTGTCTGTTCGACAGAAGCCCTGGCACTATAACACAGATCACATTGCGTTGAAAAATCTTTTGTCTAGTGAAAATGGTTAGCTTTCCAATTTGCGCGACGTTCTGTTTCGTTGTTGGAATGTCCAGCGTTTCTCACGCCATAATAGTAGAAGTACGTGAATTCCAAGTGGCAGAAGTTTCGCCTGGATCAGAGCTATGCGCTCTCGATGCACCTTCCTATTCGCTGTCCTTGAACTCCGCTCTGGACTGTGCTCTCGAGTGTCAACGATCCTCCGACTGCGAGAACTTCAACTACAACAATCTGAACAAAACTTGCGACATCTTCTTCAACCGACCAAAATGTTATGGACCTTCTACACCGTGCATCCATCATCAGGTAACAGCGTAATGCTCAACGCTTATTTTTAGCATCAAACAGGCCAACCAACTTTCGGTATCATAAGGAGTACAACAGTCCCGAGAGATAAGGATACAAAGCTGGGGTTGTGCAAATCACCGGTTAGGCCACAGTTGGAATACTGCATCCAGGTATGGAGTCTATACTTGAAACAGGACATGGAAACTGTAGAAAGTGCAAAGAAGGGCTACAAAAATGACTTGCGGTTACAAGGATTTGAGCTATGAACGAAGGTTCAAAAGGCGTGACTGACAACATTGGAGAGAAGGATCAGGAGCAGAGGAGATCTAATCGACGCTTACAAGATAATCACTGGTAAGGAAGCATCACAGTGGGACAGATTATTTGAAATAGCAACAAACAAGGCAACTCGAGGACAGAGGTATATGAATTATTTAAGAAGCCGAAAGGAACATTAGGGCAGAAATTCTTCAATGCAGGAGTTGTGGACTTGAATTATAGTGCTGTCTCAGTGAACTACTGCCACGGCTGTAAAGAGAAAGATAGGAAAATTGTTCTATTAAGCTTTCCAGGTGAATTTGCAGTGTGTCTTTACGTCTTCTGATTCTGATCCACTTAGAACCATTGTCATGTTATGTTATGTTATAAGAAATTTCACGATCATCATTAACTATTTAATCAAACGATAATCTAACTACCTAAGTAACAAAATAACTAACTAATAAAGAAATGTGCGAATGAATTAACAAATCAACGAAAGAGAAAATGATTGAGTGAGTGAATGAATGAATGACTATCTTGCTTTCGTTGTAAATATCTACTTCAGCACATACACATGCACACACACACACACACACACACACACACTAATGATAAAGTTTCCTTTTTCAGGCTCAGTCAGATCAACCTTACACGGGTAAGCGCCAATTTTATAGGCCTATTTCCAATTTCTGTAACTGATGCTGTTTGGACGACTACATTAGATTATAATTATGTCTATCACATTCGGTCAAATTCGTCAGTTTCACTAGATAACCTGACATGAGACAACATAGGGTCACATTAAACTGCATCACATTAGTTGTTCAAAATAGAATGTTCTAAGACTTAATGTTATGCATATCTTTATTGCTTTATTAGTAAGTTAGTTTGTTATTTAGGTAGTTAGATTTAATTATCGTTTGATTGGATTGCATGGGCATAGAATTAACTATACACCGATGGAGATAATTTCGCTTGTTGGATCAATCAGAGACACTCGTTTTTGCGGTGAAGACGGAATTTATCCACATATACCAAAGTTTACTATTAACCCCCCCGTCTAAAGAATGGCATATTTGTTTCTCTTCCAGGAAGAATAATGAATACGCTATAGTCGACAAACAGGGGGGTGGTGGTATCCTTCCCCTTCCCTGGTAGCTCGGCTATATCGGGTATAACCACCACGATGTTTACCTCAAAATGTACGCAAATGGACCTCCTACAGCTACCTAAAATGTCAAATTATATTTCATATGAATCAAGTTGTGATGCAGAAAACGTAGGGAGTGGTAACCACCCCCTTGGTAGCACGATATGAGGTTCATTGCTATTCCTGATACATATCAATGCTATTTCAAAATCCTCGTGAAGTTTTCAGTTCATAATTTTTGCAGATGACATAATGCATTTTTATCTAATAAATCTCTTGAAACATTGTACACTAGGGTAGGTAATGAATTAGAAAGTCTATCTGAAATTTTTAAAGCCAATAAATTATCCTTAAATTTATCCAAGACTAATTATATTGTAATTCGTTCCAAGAAGAAAATTCTCCCTGTTCTTGATACTGGTATCAAAATCGATAATAAAGAAATTAGTCAGGTCACTACTACAAATGTTTTAGGTGTATAAGTTGATGAGCATTTAACGTTCAATGATCATGGCTCAACACTAGCCAAAAAGTGGTCAAAACATGGGTATCATTTTTCGGATTCGACATGTACTACGGAGACCTATACTGATGAACTTGTATAACACTCTCATTCTGTCTAACTTTACCCAATGGAAAATTGTATGGGCCTCAAACTACCACTAGCACTTGACAAGACTGACGATACTACTTGTACGTATTATTTGTGGTGTTACATGCAGTCAAAGCCATCGCACATACATTAAAAAAACTTAGAATAATGTCTTTGATTAACATAAATAAGACACAGACTGGGGTATTCGTGTATAGATTTAAACATAAGCTATTACCAGAAACCTTTGCTAATAACTTTCAATTAAATACAGATGCACATTGCTACTACACCAGGTCCTGTAATAGGTAATGGATGAAGAAATACCACTGGATATACCATAGCTGCTACTCAATCATCTTTTCTACCTATATACTTAGAAAATTAAGGAAATGGGCTCCATAGCAGCGGATCACTATTGCTTTAGGGATAACCCTTTGACTCTTGGAAACTGATTGTCTTACGGTAGACAACGTTGCTGCATATATACTTGATAATTGGACTGAAGTAAAATGTATTGCTTGAATTTATTGTTGTTGTGAAGAATTTGGTGCTTGGTGCCAATAACAAGTCTTGAATTGAATTGCATAGGAATTCCTGCCGAGAGCTGTTCTTTGCCGTTCACTTATGGTGGTCGTCTATACTACGGTTGTGCTGTGAACCTAACTGGCGATGGTTGCAATATCTGTTTGGGCACAGATCAAGCTCTAGCGCTCTGCGTGAGAAAGTTATCAGGTGAATTACTTTATTAAAAAATCGTGAAGGGAAACTAGCGCGCGATTTTGGGGTTTAACTCTCCAGAATAAAGAAACTTGTTGACAACATAGGCCTAACCACTATTTTTCTTTTTAGAGAAATAACGACACGACTGTTGAAAGTCATATAGTTTTATTCAATATATGTTATTCAATGACTTCTGGTTAATCGCATTTGGTATTGAATGTTCGGTTACACAGAGCTATATCTTTCTTCTAAAATCCCTCAGTATGTTTTCATTTTACTACATTATTTGTCAGATAACTTTCAGGTGGAATTTACCGCAGTAAACGTAACAATTCCTACCCTCAACACAGTTTCTCTGCTGATGTCCATCAACAACTGGATCGTCATCCAGCAGAGGGTAGACGGTAGTTTATCCTTCGCTCAACCATGGACAGTTTATAAGGATGGATTCGGCTACATCAGGAAAAACTTCTGGCTCGGCCTTGAGAAGATGCACCAGCTGCTGACAACCAAAGCCCGCCACCGTCTACGAATAGAGATACAATCTGTGGATCATGACAAATGGTTTTCAGCCGAATACGATTCATTCTCCATCAAGTCCGAGTCAAATGATTATGCCTTGAGCGTGTCTGGTTACGCGGGAGATGCAGGCAACGCCCTCAACGACATGAGCGATTCTGGAGTCAGATTTCAGAACGGAATGAAATTTTCCACCTACGACGAGGACAATGACTTGGGTTTTAGTAGTGATTGTGCTTCTTACTATACCAGCGGTTTTTGGTTCAACAGTTGTTTTTGCACGTGTCTTAATTGCGTGTATAACTCTAGTGATTTCGTTTGGCGCACCCTATATGACCAGGGACTGGCCGCTTCGGGTCAACTTGAGGCGAGTAGAATGATGATAAAAGCCATTTAGGGTACATCAAGCGTTGTTTACAAGATTTTAATGCATATGGTTTTCACGGCTCTCTATACTCTGCTGTATACGCCACACTATTTTATATTTAGCTAAACTATACAATAATACACGATACTATACTTTACTAATTAATCTATGCTATAATAAAATATGTCGTGCAAGATCTTATTATATATAGTTTTTTAATTATTATAGTACACTCAACTGCACTGTACTATGCTTTGTTATATTAAGCTGTGCTACACTATATTACACTAAACTATTCTATGCTATGCTATACAGTGCTATGATGTATTTTACTATACTATGCTGTACTACACTACTGCACAATACTAGTGTGCACTTCAGCCTACTAAGCTATACTATAGTAAACTATATGCTGTGCATGCTAAGCTGAATTTTATTATATTGCAATTAACTATAGCCTACAATATAATCATATGCTGTTATTCTATACTACACTATGCTGTGCTATGCTACAGTGTGGGAAACTATAAGTTTCCACAAGAGGGTTTAATGGTAAGTTTAACTGTTATTTCGGGACTTTCATTTCAACTTTTCGTGTTAGCAACTGGAGCACGGAGTCGAGAACACTACAATCTTATGCCATAGGTCTACTCTATTATATATTATGCTAAACTGTACAATAGCCTATTGCCGTGCTGTACTATACTATACTAGGCCTATATATAATTTATATAATGCTTAGTTCATGGATCCTTGTTTGGTTTCTTGTCGAGTAACAGACAGCACTCAAAACGATTTTCAAGGTTTCTTTTAGCCTAGTTGGAAACGTTGGATAATGGTTTACGTTAGAAACTGGCAGAGGCGGATTAAGATTAAGATCAACATATGTTCGGCCGAACAGAGGCCCACGCTTGAGAGCCCCGCACATGCAAAAGAAATACTCAATATTTATAATTATCGTTATTTGTTAAGTCTAATAGTAAAATGAGCAAAAACACTCAGAGCAAATTATTCGAAACTACTCATTAATAATATAAACGAAGAGAAATCTCTGCAACGAAGCTAACATTCCTGTGACGCTTTCCCCCCGCGAAGCGGGGCGAGACCTGCCGCTATAGAGGAAGAGTTCTGTCTCTGCCTCCCTCACTACCTCCCTCGCATCCATCGGCGAAGCCGATTACCCACCAGCATACCGGCATACCTCTACGAGCCCCTTGGCTAGCCGTGACAAAAGGACGACGGCAGGGGTGGACGGAGAGAGGGACTGACGGCTGAGACGGACGGCAGGGGCCACTTCTGCCACCCTGCCTCTTTCATTTCCTTCATGCCTGTCTGCCTACCTGCCTCGAAGACAACTATAGGGTTTGATATCTGCCTGCCTGCCTGGGAGGCAGAGGGGATGGAGGGAGGGTGGTAGGGATGGATAGAGGGGCTGTAGGAGAGATGGATGGACGGTTGGAGGTAAGGAAGGAGGGAGGGGAGGGGATGGGCGAATGGTTGCAGGTAGGTAGGAGAGAGGACGGACGGACGGACGGACGGACGGAGAGAGGAAGGGAGGGGTGTAGGCAGGGTGAATGGATGGAGGGACTAAGGCAGAGGCAGGATAGAGGGAGAAGACTTAATCAACATATCCCGTGACCACGCATCTCTTAACATTTTCGAATTGTTTTGAACCGTCCTAGGACGGGAAAACATCTAGTCTTAATTAATATGCACAAATACACAACTTTCGCGCATGTGTGGGGCCCTAGGCCTACAGCAGTTTCCATTATCAGACAGATTTATCTCAAAATTAGACAGAAATGCTAGCATGACATTTTTAATTGCTTATTTAAACACTTATTACCTGACCTGAACGGAATTCAAGTGCTATGTGACGCATTATAAAATGACGTGATTTTATTGTGTAGGCCTACACTCTACATTATACACTCGTTGGACTTTCTTTGTTGGGCGACTTGTGAAGGTCTACAGTAAATTTTATTTTACAAACAGTTAGGCCTACTGTTAGCATTGCGAAAAAATTCCGTCGGCTCCGTTTTTGTCAAGAGCAAAACTGAAGCGATGAGCAGTGTTCATCGGCTCGCAAAGTAGGACGTGTGTTAATTCCATGACAATTTTTTAATGATATTGAATGTCATTGGCAATTCATAATTTGTTGTTGCTTTTAACTCTCTAACTTTTAGTTTTGTTACAATATGTAAACTGCAAACACTTTGACCAGTCTGTTAAGACTAGATTAGCCTATATTGTTAGCCTAAGCCTATTAGGCCTTTTCCTGTTTTCTGTATTGTGGTAGGCCTGCAATTGTAGTAGGCCGATTATTTTTACCATGAGTCACTCTAATATTGTTAAACCGTAAAAGAAACACTAACTTTAACACTTGACTGCATTGATTATAAGACCTATACTGATATTGTACAAAAAGAAAGAAGGCACGAATTAATAATAGACGCCTATATTCGCTGACTAGCCTACATCACGTTTTTTGTGCGCTTTTGTTATGATTCTGTAATTCTGTGGGGCTGGAGCCCCAGCATTTTTACTGAACAGGGCCACCACATTTGTTAATCCGAAACTGAACGTCTCAATAACGTTGCCGAAACGTTAGCAATCAACCGTCCAGGATATAATTTTTTTTAGCGTTGATATAACGTTACACACAATTTTATATCTATACACACAATTTTAGTCAACGCTATGTTGTTTTGCAGATCAACTGCGTTTTGTTCCAGGTGAAAACAGTAGACTTAACGGCGCTAAGTAAGCGTAGGCTATAAATACAAGCCTCTTTAACGCAAGGGTGAGCTATTTAAGTAGGCCTACCCATAAAGGCCTACAAAAGGGACAGGGGCAGGGCAGGGGGAGGGCGAGGGGAGGGAGAGGGGGAGGGAGAGTCTAATAGAATAATTATCTATAGGTCCAATCTGGTGGGATAAGATGCCTGATGATCTTACAGTCTAATTTGGTCAGGAGCTTGCTCTCTGGGCCCGTTTATATAATACGCGAGGGACAAAATTTTGTTCGTGCTTGGTAGGTAGCTCAAAGTCGTGTGGCCTTGGTCTTAAGTCGTATCGCCTTCTCGCTACTGACGCAAACAGACAACAGAAACAGACAACAAAGAACGTGAATCATGTTCCATATGATTGCTTGTAAAAGGTGATCATCCGCGTCAGTTGCCAACCGGTCAACGTCAGGTTGTTGTGGTGGATGAAAGCCCATTCGCTTAGCCTTTTGGACGAAGCGCTGGAATCTTGAGCGGTCGTCGGTGGTAGTATAACCCCACCAAGCGGATGAAGCATACAGCAGGCGAGCGATCGTGGTGGCTCTGGCTACACGTGCAGTGACTCGGTTGGCAGGCCGTGCGTTCTTAGAACTCTTAGAACATGGAGTGAGCGGGAGCAGTCCCCCAGAACCTCACCAGCGTGTGTAGATGCTCTAAGGTTGTCAGCTACGGTTACTCCTAAAACGACCATAGAGGTCAGTCTTTTCATTCCAATGAGTGGTAGTTTAGTCCTGCTACACCCGCGTTGTCGGTAGACCAGCATTTCACGAGACTTACTTTTGTTTAGCCGGAGGTTTGTTTCTTTTAGACCAGATAGATATATTGTTGAGCTTCTCCTTCGTCGTACCCCTCAGCGATTCACATATGATGAGGTGTCGTCTGCATATTTTATTATCTTATTCTGAGCGTGAACTGGGTGTAAATCTGAGGCGCCCACTACATATGATGATGGTCTAACCCCCGACCCTTGGACGACACTGGCGTTGATGGATGCCTCATCTGATTTAACTGTCTTGCATAGCGGGTGACGCGCTTTCGATCTGGGAGAAAATCTACCAGCCAGTTGTAGATTATGGTCTGGCAACTCCAGTTTGGACAGGTTGTGTGCTAGTGTGGAGTGGCGCACAGTGTCGAATGCCTTGGAGAAATCGAGCGATATCAGTGTCACGTAGCTATTGTTGGTTAGGAGATGGGTGGTATGATGAAGGATAGAGATCAACGCGGCTGTTTTAGACCCAGTCGGGAGGAAGGCATATTGAGCACTTAGATGGTTGGCCATCCGAGGCGTGCTGAAGGAGGGGCACAAGTAATTTGGCACAATTTATATAAATAATAATAAATATACAAATAATATATTATTTGGAAAGAAAATTGTGACGCACTCGTCCTCTAGCGAAAGGAAGCGCTGCTGACGGACCTTGGAAGAAGATAAACGCATCTTAGTTTGGTTACCGCTTCCAAATAGCGTTGAATCAGCAGCTTCTAATTAACACGAGAACTACGCCTGTTTTGGAGGAATTACCAGGTCACCCGGTAAGCTACATGTAGTAATAGGGTGCGGTCCTTGCGGAGGTAAAACTGTAAAATACGCATACTCATGCAAGCACAAAAGAGTGTAGGTTACACTAACGGCTACAGGTATATATATTATACTATAGCTACTTGGACGCAGACATAGGTAGATAGATAAACGCATCAGAATAGAGTTCGCTGGTCAAACGAGAACAGAGTTTAGATAACAACCCTAAATTAGCATTGCAGCTTATGGGTCAAATGCCTAGAAAGGAAGATGCACAATGACAGAATGAAACATAGAGACAGTGACAGAGGACCATAAGAATAGACACACATAAACGTACTCAGGTACGTATACAGGAGACATATACAGTCATAGGCTAGTCAATTATCAAGCAGCCACAAGGAATTGGATAAGGCTTAAGGCTTAAACTAAGTTTAGAACATAGAACGAGAATTCGTGACTTCAGGCTTTAATATTCGTAAAATATTCGTGAATATTAGGGTATTTTTAATATTCGTAAATATTCGTAAATATTCGTTGATGACGTCACTGTTTTTGCATTGTTTACAAATTTAAGACTAATAATAATAATTATTAAGAACATGTGCGGTGGTTTTGGAGCGCTATACTTAGTGCTTATCTACCGTGATTCATACTATCAGCTTAGGCTCTCCAGTTCCTACGTCAAATCTCTCTCTCTCTCTCTCTCTCTCTCTCTCTCTCTCTCTCTCTGTCTGTCTCTCTCTCTGTGTCCTCTCTCTCTGTCTTCTGTCTGTCTCTCTGTCTGTCTCTCTGTCTGTCTCTGTCTGTCTCTGTCTCTCTGTCTCTGTCTCTCGTTCTCTGTTCTGTCTGTCTGTCTGCCTGTGTGCCTGCAAGGCAGTATATTATAGTCTACTCCATACACGTACACTGGTCGGTTGGAGTTCGAAGCCCTCTATTCATTTTCGAGTCTGTATCAGCCAATAGCTTCTGCGATGTTAGGATGCAGACGATCTTAGATTACCTTTTTTGGACAAATTTGGATTATCCGAGTACTTTATTCAGCAGATTTGCCATTTTACGAGTTTGATTGTCTGCAGTTTCGGGTGGATTTATTCATTATTCTGTTTGTCCGGATTATCGTCATTACAGCCTACGTTACTTAACTGTTGTTTACTACTGTGCACGAAAGCAAAATGGTGAATAAGTGTGCAGCATTCGGCTGTAGGAGTGGATATCAAGGTTGCTCAGGTGCTGGAGACGATGGAGAAAAAATAACATTTAATTCTTTTCCAATTCGTAATCCTGAATTATGCGAAAAATGGAATCGAGCTAATCCTCGCAAAGACTTTATTCCGACTAAACATTCAAGACTCTGTTCACTTCATTTCCAACCAAGTGACTTCATGCAGGAGTGGCACGACACAAATGTTGCCAGACAGAAGAAGAATGCTGCAGTGTCTGATAAACCCCAAAAAAGGTTTCTTAAGGATGATGCTGTTCCTTCTGTCTTCTTCAATGCACCCACTTATCTCTCGAAAACACCAGCTGCTCCAAGGGCAACATCTAGAGCTACATCATCAATCAGATTTCAAGAAGAAGTTAAGAGACTAGAAAGTCTTGAACAGTCCTTTCTGGAGAATGATGACATTTCTAGCCTCACATTAGCAGAAGTTGAGGAGCGACTGAGAGGTGAGACAACTTTGCCTGAAGGCTTTAGGACTTGTATTGTTCAGCAGAGTCTGCTAATATATCTAATTGGAATAACAGATGATGTACCTCATATTACTGGCTGCATTACTGTTAATGCTGACTTAACAGTAAGTCTTACAGTGGACAACAAAGTTGTTCCATCATCACAGTATGTTGATTTGGTCAAGAGTTCAATTCATTCCTTGTCACAATTAGTTAATCTAATGACTGGTGTCAAGTCATGGATTGAAAGTCCGAATACCAGGTCCATTGATTTTATCCTGAGAATGGCAGTACAGCTGCTGAAAACCTCTATCGATAGATTTAGCGATGACAGTGACGAGCACCGTAAGATTAGTTTCATTATTGAACAGCTGAAGTTACTTTCTTTGAGTAAATTTAGTCGAATATATTCACCTATGCTTGTAATTAGGTTGTATATGATTCTATGCTGCTAGTCCAGCTGCCTATGCAGCTCTGCAAGAGCAAAATGTTGTTTGTCTACCAAGTGATTACAGCTTTGTGTTGGCAGTAAATTGTTGGAGAGTCTTTGAAGGAATTAAATCTTCTTCAGCTTTGAAAGCTCAGCTCCTTGCTGCTGAATGCCAATGATCGCTATTTGTCAAAATCATGGATCGTGTGACTAATAAATTATTAGTAATTGTGGACAACCACTTGTCAGCGAGAACTATTGTGTCAAAGGCCATGATCTGAAATTATTCCTAGTTAAGCGCTTATTCAACTGCTTTGCAAAAAATGCAATAAAGGAACTCAACACTGAAGCAAACCAAGAATCTCGGCAGCCAGCAAAGCGTCGAAAGATTACCAAACTGTCTAGTTCTTCGAATCACTGAACTAATAGGAGGCATAAGCATACTAAATGTGCTATATAAATATGAATAAACATGGACTTTTGTGCAGTTAGGAACATGCAATTAGGGTCTGTATATAGGTGCAGAGATAGATGTGTACATATGTAGTAATTAATTTCCTTATATATTATTATTCTTTTTTATTAGCTATCATACTAGAGAAACTTGCATAGTCGTTCCAAAGTTTAAATAAGTCGTTTGTAAATTTATATCTATTGTCTGAATATGGGAAATCAATACAAATCCAGCATGGTAATTCTGAAGCACTGCTGAAATGACTGGCCTTAACTTGTCTAGACCATTATCACCCTGTCCGTCCAGATGCTAATGTATTTAGAAGTCTATGCGTTGACCTACATCAGCTTCAAATTGCTAGGTATTTGCGCCCAAATACCTAGCCACGCGGCTCAAAATAATGTCTAATAATGTCTAATGTCAAGAATGATTTTACCCACCATATAGGCTCAGGACTGTACTTGGCTGAGTAACATGTAATATGTAACTGTTCTTTGCATATTTTTGGCAATGATTTAAAAAAAATTAATCCCAAATTTTGAAGAATTAAGAAAAACTAAAAAATTAATATTCTTAATATTCGTTGGCCAGTTTTAATATTCGTCAATATTCGTCAATTTCTACAAATCTTAATATTCGTAATATTCGCATACTCATTCTATAATTGTAGAACAACCGTCAGCTTGCCGGGCGGAAGCATGCATAAGAGGTAGGCGCTAAGGTGCGTGGGCTGTGGTGGCCATGGCTGATGGGATTACTCAGGAAGAAGGGCTGACCAGCCAAGAAGGCAAGAAGCCAAGCCGTAAATGGTTACCTGGAAGACAGTGTAGCACGTAGAATGAGTTACAGACTGGGGCAACCTAGTGGATATCCAATAAGGTAGGGATAATTATTTTGGTGTAGGCCTATATCATAGGCTGACAGAAAGCTATATATATATATATATATATATATATATGGCTGGGTAGGCATATACAACTGCAGGGTATCGACTTTCCTCAACTTACCCTGCTCTTTCCTCACATAACCTTTTCCCTCACAGTTCGTGATCTGGGACTTTCTCTTGACTCCGAGCTTACTTTATCTCAACATGTGAACTCAATTGCACGGAGTTGTTATTATCCAGCTTAAATCAGCTTCGAAGTGGTCTCTCGCTCTCTCTCTCATGATGCAGTTGTGGTCCTTTGTTCATGCCTTTGTTACTAGTCGAATTGACCACTGTTCCTCACTACTTGCTGGCCTTCCCCTTGGTGTTTTGGGGCGACTAGATAGAGTTCCTACGCCTCGGCTGCTCGGCTTATTGGACGGCTTCCTAAGTTCTCTCCTGTTTCTGCATACATGCGTGATGTATTGCATTGGC